>JBBYHH010023329.1:0-16622 GCA_038382905.1 Daphne laureola
TACAATTGAAAAAGAATTAGGATTCAGACAGAACAGTCGAAAACATAAAGACCTAAAACTAAAAAACACTAAAACTTTTAGGCCTAATTAGACATTAATCCCAGAAAACCTTCATATTATCCCTAAGGGCGCCGTAATTAGTTACTTACCTCGTCTAATTATAGAAGTAAGCCTATGGAGCACTAACAAAGCATTAATGTAGCAGTACAAATAAGTTAAAACGATTAATTACTAAATGCACAGGAAAAATTCTTGTAAGCCCGTTTTAAAATATTTTAAGCAGTAATTATTGTTTTCAATAATTGCTAAATGGCGTTGCTTTGAAGTTGGATGCCAAACTTTGAACATTTTGTTCGATATTTTCATAGCTTCCGATTAATTCTTCAAATTAATAATAGAAAAAAACAACAACAAAAATTAATCCCCAATCACGATCATTATCTTTAACTAGGGACAGAAATCAACCAAGTGCTTCTGAAACACTAGTCCACCTGGGTAACAATATAAATACTCACACTTCTATGTAATCAGATCACTGAAATTTATGAAACCAGCAGTTAGAAAATTAATTAAGATGTATTCCAAATATTCAAAAGCTTCTTGTTTGGTGGTCTTCATGATGTTGATGATGAGTACCTTCTTGGTCACGGCACAGACCATTTGCAACATTGATGTGTCCAAGGCCAAGTCGGAGTGCCTGAAATATGTACAGAAAACGGGACCGGAGGAGAAGCCGTCGGCGAGTTGTTGTGTGGTGATCGGGCCGGTGGACCTAGATTGCGCCTGCATGTTTGTCACCAACCAGGTTGAGCAGAAGATCAGCATGGAGAAGACGGTCTATGTTTTGAGAACTTGTGGTGTTGACGTCCCTCCAGGCAAACAATGTGGAAGTAAGTTCAACTACGCCCCCGTTCACAATTAACTATTTTAATTAGCTGTACCGTTTTAAATAATTCGGCTGAGATCAAATAGCTATAACTAAATGTAAAAAAAACTATAGTTTTGATTCCGTTTTGGCAATAGTTGTTTCAAGTAGTTGTAGTATTTTGGATAATTTTTCAATGATTAAGATCAAACAGTTACAACTAATCGTGAAAAGCTATATGTAAATAGCTTTTTAAAACGCAAAAGCTACTTTTAAAAGACTATTATCAAACACGCCCTTTATCAAAGCGTAACAACTACTTGAAAAATTTGGCGGCAAACACACACTACACTTACTAGAACTAATCCTAATTGAAGGAAAATTGTTGATTAATTAGTGATTGGTTTGAGCTGATTTATTTATTTAGTTGCTTATTAAAAAAAAATGTTGGGAAACACACACTATACTTACTATAACTAATTCCTAATTGAAGGAAATTTGTTGATTAAAGCGATTGGTTTTGAGCTGATTGGTTATTTATTTGTCTGTTTCTCAGGTTACCCTGTACCTAAAAACTGAAAAGAGGGACTTTTGAAGTATGAAATGAAGGATTTAATGGTAAAGATGTCATCTTTGTCATTGATGTATAATTTCAATTTCTAGTTGTTGAAAAAGGTTGATCTTTCTATTGTATTGTGGATTTAAGTGAACTTGGTAAGCAAAATGTATATGTGTGATGGTTGTATCTATCATTGTATGTATGTACTGCAAGTTTGTACATAAATTGAGTCAAATAAGTACTATTTTCATTACTTACATCTTAACTATCCTTGATAGCCTTTAATATATACTGCTACATAAATATACAAGTTGAACTAATGTAAGCTCGAATTCGACTTGATAAACGAGTCGAGCTCGAATTCAAACTCAGACTCCATAAAAAACACAACTCGATATGACTTTAATCGAGTTCCAGAAAGTTCGATAACAGCTCAGTTCATTTACAGCTCTACATGTGCATCAATTTCTAAACCCGCTAGGGATGAATTCTCCTTTCGCATCCCAAGGGCGACAATGAAAATCTTTTCCTTGCATACTTCTCTTCTTACTTACACTTCCATCTTCACAATAATACTCCGGGAAGTAATCGAGGAATGTCCGGTCTCCAAGTTCACCAACTCCATTGAAGAGGAACTCCCTCAACAGTATCTGTAAAACAGAATGGATAATAGACCGGTTTAGACCTGACCAGATTGAGTCACATAATGATAAGTTACTTTGACACATGATGATAGAACTGAATTTTAGAAAAGCATGTACCTCTGCATTTTTCTCACCAATCAACTTTTTCAAAACTCCATGGCCAGGATCCTGCATGACATAGTTCAAACTGAAAATGGCATCGATAGGGGGCAAATTCTGTGTGACAAAGCAGAAAAAAGAAGAAACCTTTTGAGCTCTCCATGTAAGATAACGATGTTGAGCTTCACGATTCAACATGATCTGCGCAGGATCTGTCTTCACCTCTGCCTCGTCCATTAGTTCTAGCCAGGCCTGGAAGAGCACCATAATCGATTTGCGAACAGAACGACGGTCATCACAAAATTTCCGTGACTATTGGTTGCATATTATTATGTAATATCAGCGCAATCAACTCTACCTTATAGTAATCAACAAAAGCGTGATACAAAATATCATATTTGGACTGGCTCGAGATGAACTTCGTCCATATCACTATCGGAGAGAAAAACCTTAGAGACTCGCTCGTAAGCTTCCCTCCCCAGGGTAAAAGCTGCAGAAAATCTGTTATCAGCGACCATACCGAAATTTTATTATCAGCATGTTCGTTATGTACTACTAATAAGCATCACCAACCTCAGCATATTTCAGACCTAAAGGCATTAACTTCCTGTAGTACTTCTCCTTGTAGTCTCTTTGCATAATGACATCATGCAAAGGATTTAGGTCCCTTAGAATGGTAGATGCATGGTGAAGTGAGTTGCAATGTGGCATTTATATATCATTTTCCTAACCAAATAGGACCACACATACATGAAAGGGTGAGCTGCATCACCATATGTGTTAATTTCAGACATAGCTAAGCAGTAGAATTTCTTCAAAATCAGAGGGTAACACATTCATCACAATAAAACATAGTCTAAAAAGTAGGTAAAATAGCACTTTGTACAGTATTATTTATATGTGAAGTCAATTTGTAGCACGAAGACAATTTACACCGAAGAGTGACATCAAAAGTTCCCAACATCAAGAGAAAAAGAACTTACAGTACAATTATGTTTGTGTTTGCAGCAGTGAAGAAGTTGGCACAAAATATAGGTACGTCTAATTCTAATTTCGGAAAAGCTGCAAAATCAAGAACCTGCACAACAGAAATGAAAGAAACTTCAGCACATCATAATTTGCAATCTTGTAAAGCTAGCTCAGCTCGACCGACCAAAAACAACGTGCCTGCATTGACTCGTTTTTTATGCTCATGCTACGTAGCAACCTGATTTTTGGAGCCTCAAAAGATAACATGTCAAGTTTAGTTTCTCCATCCATTGCTGTCATGTTGTTAAACTTTTCCTGCCAATAAAGCATGTTGGTCATAATAGCATAACATTACAAGTTCATACTGGAGAACAGAATTCTATCATGTAAATCCTTCATACTCAGCAAATATCATATACATAAACTAGCAGCCAGATCTCATTCAAAAAACAGCAGCCACTGCATTAAAGATGTAAAATTTCACCCAAAAGATTATAAACTAAAAGAAACCTCTGTGCATTCAGTACAAATTCAATGATGTCCAAATTCAAGCTGAGAACGCAAGTTTTTTTTTTTTTATTACGTATTAAATTCAAGCTGAGAATGAAGTTCTACAGTAGTATCAGTACAATTCTGGACAAACAACAGATAGTGAATGAGATGCTTGCTTATAATTTAACTCTGTTGGAAATAAGAAATGAAGAAGGAAGCAAAACAGATGTTAGGGTTTAAAGTATGAATATGTTGTATAAAACAAAAGTCAGCAGATTCAATCACATGAGGAGTTAAAATAAACTATTGAATCAAACAATTTTAAAATCAACTGTCCACTTACTATTCTAAATAGATTGATGCTAAATTTGCTAATTGCTTATGGATTTAGACATATTCCACTATTTTTGCACTATTCCAGCATCAAGTAGAAACCTGGAGTTGAGAAGGCAGCAAAAGGGTGTGGCTTTGGGTTTCATTGAGAGCAAAGTTGACGAATTTGCAATAGGACACCGCAGAAACTTGCAAAACCGAAACTTTACTGTTCTTCTTCCGATTCCAAAAGGAATTTCTTGTGAGAAAGCTGAACTGAACAGAGGAAAGGGTGGGAGCTTTGGGCGTGAAGTGAAAAAAGAGGGATGGAAGTTTCTCCATTGAATCAACACCAACAGCGACTACTGTGTGTGCTGATTTTTTGAGGAGCAACGTGGTAGAAAGAATACATCTCATGGTGCATAGCTCAGGGGAGAAGTCCAGTAAAATCGATGGGAAGGGGATGGATTTTGAGCTAGTCACTTCAGTGGAAACAAGCAGGATAAAGCGTGCAACTAGGGATGCAGTCTGTTGGATGATAACCTGGATAGCGCGTATATGTGACTTGTTTAGAGGTTTATTTATTTGTAGATATTATTTACGGTTATTGATTCTTTAATTCTAGTGATTCTGGTTATGGATATAGAGTAATCGTCATTTATGTATAATATATAATTTATGTTTAATATTCAACTCATGTTTAATATATAAAATTTAGTTTATTATTTTCTTATTAATAGAACATCCCAAATCCAAATAAATTAAATTCCTAATCAGAGATTCAGAATTCACGAAATAGATATCCACGGTTTTTAGATGGTTTTTACTTAATGTAAAGCTTGAATAACGGTTTTTAGACGGGTAACGGATATCCGCGGATGACGAATATCCGCGGATATCCAGAGATAGAAGCCAGGTACTAATCGATGTAGCGGATACCTACTAACTGCGGATAGTAAAATATCCGCGTTAGTGGTTACGGTTATATCTTATCCGCAGATTAACCGACTCATTGCCATCCCTAAGTGCTACTATCTACTCCCAACGGTAAAATTTTGCAGTTATAACTAAATTAACCGCATGATCGAATATATAATCAAATATAGGAGTATATGATAAGTTGAGTTGAATTAATGTGGTTTTAGGTTTGGTTATTGATTAATTATATTGTTTTTATACGATTGTTTATACGATTGTTGGTACGGTCTGTGATTAAAGAGATAAATATTGCGGTTAACCAAAATAACCGCAACTTTATAGATAAATAAAATTTACATCTAACTAATACATATATGATATATGAGTAAAATTTGTATAGAGTATCTCCTTTTATGTTTGTGACCTATTATGATGTTATTTTAACTTTTCGTTTTATTATGGTCTTAATTTTAAGTTGCGCGACTCATTCTCGTCATTTCCGTTCAGTTTGACGATGTAAATAAATGGTTGAGCCGAGATAGAAAACACATACATTGGGTCCAACGTAAAAAAGCAGGAGAAGAGAAGGTTATACCAACTCCTAACCCACTCCAAGGCCTATACATCATGGCGTTGGGCAAGACAGGAAGTCTCCCTCCCCTACCAAGCTTCGAGTAACCGCTTCGACAATAGCCTCTAAGATCCTTGGCTTCTTTCAGGGCTGCCCAATCCTCAAAGTTGTCGCCTTGCCACGACCCCTTCCTAGCCTCTTAGTTCGAGCCCTGAAGCGGGCTGCAACCATCAGAGACTGCCCCACATTAATTTCCACCAGCATCAGCTGGTTGTCAACCACATTCGTAGGAACTGAGACTAGCACAAGTACCACCGCAAGCGGGCACCTCAACAATCACCCCCAACATCGTTCCCCCAATCACCCCAACAACCACACTTACACTCGGAAGAGCAACCACGACAGCAGGAGGCAGCCCTTGAGCCGCAACACCATCAACTCTGCGCTCACCTACCATCAAAACTCACCCCTCCCTCCTGCGAGTCCCAAGGCGACGCATCCACTCTGCAAACTACTTACTAGCAGCCAGACCATCCAGAGGAACCATACATTCCTTTTCAACATTAGTATACTGCCCACATCTAAAGCAGAAATTCGTGAGCCGTTCTTGCCAGAGCAAAAATGATCTCTAGCCCCCTCCACAACAACCTTCAAAACTCAACTCGACGCAGTGGTGTGGTAACATCTACCAAAACCCTCTCTTCCCCTGTATCCAATCCCGCCCGCCCGCCCCAATGTCTTCCCTAAGCCTTGGCCCAAATATCTGGCCCAACTTAACCTCAGCAGAATATGAAGCACAACCCACCTCACCTCGTTCAACTCTGACTCAGTCACTCGATCGCTCTGAACCATTTCAGCACCGTACCGCACCGCCGCAGATCATCTCGGCCGCACCGCTGTACGTACCTCGACTCGGTATGCATACGAGTATTGTTTTGGTTGAAATCCTTTCCGATTATGGTTTTTGAATGGTGGTTTTAGCAGTGAGAAAAAGGAAATGAGGGTTATTCGGCGATCGTTTCTCCGTCAATTCCTTGGCGGTTTTCCATCGGCACCTCCACCGTCGCCGTCCGTTTCCCTTCTCACCTGCCGCGCCCTCTGTTCTGGTTTGTTTGTGTTTCGAGGAGCTTAAAACTTTTACTTAATTTCATTGATTCCTCCATGTTTGTTTACAATTACAACCGTTTCAATTCAATTGCCTGGACCTCACTGTGTGTGACAATGGCTTTTCTCTCTTTCCTTGATACGTTACGCATGGATGATACATTTAGCTTCATCCAACATTGTCCCCATACAGTCAGAACATGACTTCAACACTGCTCTTGCCAAAGCTCAAGGTACTATATAGGAGAATATACATACAGTAGTCTGTTATGTTTCTTCTCTCTCTGCTAATTTCTTATCTGTCTTTCCTTCTCTGTCATATATAGGAGAATCTTTCCCTGCAATTTTTTACTATACTGCTGTGTGGTGCGGACCTTGTAAGTGTGTTTCATCTCACTTATTTAATTACCAGAAACTATATTTATCTTCTCTCCTCAACAGCTCTGTTTGTCAAATATGTTATGTTCTGTCCTTTGTCTAATAGAACTGTAACTTGATGTTTGTTTGGCACTCTTATGGAGTAGTTACTTTAGGGTATATGATCATGCAGGTAGATTGATAGCGCCTGTTATAGGAGAGCTGAGTAATAAGTACCCCCATGTGACAACATATAAGATTGACATTGACCAGGTAAATGGATTTGATTTACTTTTTTCAAATTTCGTCAACAGAAAAGGTTGCTTATTCGCAATATATATGCTTATAGTTTTTCATGGTACATACATACAAAGATTTATGTGATGTGACACTTTAGTTTAAACCTCAATTCAATTCATTCTTTTTATGTTCAATCACGATGATGATTACAGTAGAATGAATTTTTTGTTGTGAATGTTAATGGTGGAAAGGAAACTGGTTTGTTAAAACCTAAGCATGCATATGCAGAACTTGCTTGCACAAGTATGTCAATCATGCTCTTGGGCTGTTTTGTTAAAAGATGTCTATGATCTACTCTTTGACGGATTTCTTGATCTGATGTCTGGAGTTGGTTTAAGTTGATACACTTGATGTTTGCAGGAGTGCCTCGGAAAAGCATTGGCGGACATGAAAGTTTCAGCTGTGGTGATGCATCTCTCCATTTCTCACTAACTGTTACTCGTATTTAATTTCTTTATATGAAGTTGCATGCATCTACATAAATACGTACATTCACATAGTATTAATGTTGGCCTTGGCTTAAATCTGTTGCGGATAGTAACATTTTCCTCATGTGGACCTATTACACTACCTTCTGTGCTGTGACCATGAAGCAGAAGTGCATTTGGAGAAAATCACAAGTGGAAATAAAGGTGGTTTTGGGTTTCAGTTCAGGTTCCTTCAGGAGGTCGCATTTTTCATAAATGGAAGACTAACTTAAGATTACGCAACTTGCATATTGCCTTTAGTTTATGGAATACTAAATCAAACCAGACAATTACTTTTAATTAATCTATCCTCCTCAAACTCACCTTCAATGGTTGACTTGACACCAACAGTTAAGTTGCTGTGTGCTGATGAACAGACAGTTCAGTACCTGCTTGTGACCGACAACAGTCTTTATACTCCTAGAAAGCTTTTAAGTTAGTGACTTTATCCTAACCTTGTCAGCCAGGTTCAGAAACATAAATGGTTTGGTTTCATTTAATTTGATCCCTTGTAGTTTCTGTTCACAGTTCAAATTATGCAAGTTAATTAGTTGGCTAATTTAGATCTGTCTTGCATGGTGCAGCCAACTTTTCAGTTTTTTCATGATGGAAGAAAGGAGGTCGAGATAGTCGGCCTTGATTTTGAAGGCTTGAAGGATACTATGGATAAACTGTATAGGTTATAATAGTAGTTATCAGCTGTTTGTTTTCATATGATCTAGTGGAATAACAGGTATTGAAACAAGCTTCAAATTGCTTGGCAGGGTCTATTTCTTTTCATGTCAGTACATTGTTATTTTTTTTGCTCTGTACTCTGTAGTAGTACAAAGACTGCAACTGACAATATAGAGGAGAATGTTGATTTATTACAAAACTGTAATAAATTGAGTCTACTACACCCAAAATGAAACGCACTAATTCTTGAAGGACAAGAGAGGACTCTATTCCTATTTTACCTGTCACTAGTGGTCTAAGATTTTCATGTAGGTAGGTTAAAAAACTTATCATTTTGACATTATACCTAAACTTTTATTTCTGAATTCTTTTTTATATCTCTATTAATTAATTAATCTAAATGCTCTGATTTATTCGTGAATCTATTTATACTAGTTTGGTTTGATTTTAAATTAAAAAAAATATCTATGTTTCGAGGGTCTTTCCTTGGCTCGCAAGCAACTACTGCACCCAACCCAAGATCCCAGGAGTCTGCTATGCTTTATCAAATTCTGTGAAGGTGAACGATCTGTTACCGCAAATTTTCTCAACTGTAACGTAGAATTTTTCAAAAGATCGGAGCCCTCGACTCATCAGTTTCCCGTTGTAAGCTCAAACCTCGCTCGGTCCTCAAACCTGGCCAATTTGGGGGGAACACGTCTATGTAGGTGAATGGGCAAGAATGGCTCGGGAATCACGATTGTATGAGTGATCATTAAGAGCAACAATGGCTCATATAGATGATGATTTTGGATGAACTCAAGAGCAGTGATGGCTCGAAAATTAGGTTTTTAGGAGGGAACATTAAGAGTAACGGAGGCTCAGAAATAAGTGTTTGGCAGGTAACATTGGCTCATACATAGCGAGGGGTAGTGCCAGTCATAAGTCCAACTTCGAACGCAAATGTTATTTATCACTTATGTGATAAATCACATACTAATGAAAAGACCTTAATATCCTCTTTTATAAACTTAAGTGGAGAGTTATGGATATGGATAGTTAAGCAAATGTACAATAGAATGAGTGGATAAATGAGTTGTTGGGTTAGTAGGTGATAAAATGAGTAATATAATAACCCTTGGCTCGAAGGATCGAGGGGTAGCGATCCTCGTAGGCTTTACCTCGGATGAGTGAAGGGTAGGGAACATCATAGATTCTACCTTGAAGGATTGAGGGGTTTGTACCTCTAGCGACCTAACATTCAGATCCCCCACCTCCGGCGACCCAAAGTCCAGATCATCACATCCGACAACCTAAATCCAAGCTTCAATTCGTTTTCATCGTTATTCAACTACTTAATTTACTAATCGATAGTTGGCCCAAACTTAGGCAATAACACATATAAGAAATCCAAGAAGAAATGTTGGCAGCGATGCTTGAAGGAATGATGTTGGTGAGACGATCCATTGAAGGTAGCGAACTGGAGGTTCAAAGAATACCTATTGATTTTTGTTGAGAATGATGCGTGACTCGAACATAGGGGTCGATGAGGAGATAGGAAAGTGGGGTAGAGGAGTGAGGGCAGAAAAGTAAATCGATAGATAAAAACTTACTATTAAGAAGTCTTAGTTCAGTTCGTTAATTTCTGAAAATATTTTTCCAATTTTCACATGATCCAAGTAAGTAGGTGGGAGTTAGATGTGAGCCACTTAGTGATATAACTATTTTATCATTTTTTTTTAGTAGTGTGTTTGAATGGTATTGTTTATAATAAGAACTTTTAAACCCATTTTGCATACTTTTCATGTTGATTTGTGAGAATAAGTTTTCAAATTTGAAATATTTCTTGGAATGTTTTTGGGTAAATTACAATAACCCTTATGAGGTTTGGGGAAACTGTCAGATTACCCCCTCGGTTTTTAAAAATATGCAGATCTACAGCAACTGGCATTACAAGATCCGTTAATGGACTTGGAGAATGACGAAAATGTCCTTCACAGTTCTTTTAGCCTATCAGTCCTTAAGTCGCTTCAGCCTTCTCTAAAATAGAAGCTAGTCTGTTTTATGACATTCGATTCAAAAAAAGAAAAAGAAGAACAAGCGCGAAGGTGATCAAGGGGTGTTTCGTCGACCAGTGGTGGATCTAGGATGTAAAAGTTAGGTGAGCGAAAATGAATTAAATAACAGGTAATTTTTTATTATAAATCAATACACATTGTTTACTTAATATTTATAAAGAATTCAATCAAAAGATATATAAGAATTATAAATAAAAATATCATAAAACATATTTAAAAGTACATAGATTAAAAATCTTATGAAAAAAAAGTTGTTGAATTGGATTAAATGGATATAGTGAACTGAAAAAGTTGTCCAGCGGGAGCTGGGCGTGCTCCTTTGGTCATCCGCTATTGTCGTCGACGCTAGGGTTCATCATCGGCGCCAATAAATTTCTCCAAACGCTGAAGGTGGAGGTCGTGTGACGTAAAGTGGAGGTATTTTCTCGTTTAGATCTTGTGTTTTTTTTTTCTACGATTAACTTCTTATGTTCTCAAAAGTGTCGCTATAGGTCATTTTAAGGAGTAAAGTGCTCTCGTAATCCTATAACTTTAATTATCGTCCTATTGGGGTTATATTTTAAGTTTTCATCATCTTTAAGTCTCGTTTTAAAACTTACGTTGCATTCATGGTCATTCCGTCCATTTTCTCAGTTAAAGTTAACGGATCATTGGAGAAAATGCTAACTTTAACGACTGATTTTTCTTTAAAAATTCTATTTACATCCTAAGTTTTAAAAATGATAATTTAGTCACCCCTAAACAATTTTAAATTTAACAATTTCACCCTAAATTTTTTAAACTTCACCACAACCGCTGGACCACCACCGGTCACCGGAAAATCATCGGATCGCCAGACCACCGCCGGTCGTCGGAAAATTGTCAGATCACCGAAAAAACGCCGGTCACCGAAAAACGGAGTTCACCAGAGAAAACGTTGATCGCCAGAGAAAACGCCGGTCTGGTAGCCAGTAACTACCGGCAACCGGCATTTTTCTGACAATTTCCGGCGACCGGCGATTCTCCGGTAACCTGCGATTTTCCGGCGATCCTCCAATTTTCCGGCATCTGGTGATTTTCTGGCGATCTGGCGGTGATTTGGCGATCCGGTGATTTTTCGGAGACCGGCGGTGGTCCGACGGTAGTCCGGTGGTGGTCCGGCGGTTGTGGTGAAGTTTGAAAATTTTAGGGTGAAATTGTTAAGTTTAAAATTGTTTAAGGGTGACTAAATTGTCATTTTTAAAATTTAGGATGTAAATAGAGTTTTTTTAAAAAGTTCAGTAGTTAAAATTATCATTTTTTCCAATAATCCATTAATTTTAACTTAGAAAATGGACGGAAGGACCACATATGCAACTTAAGTTTTAAAACGGGACTTAAAGATTATGAAAACTTAAAATAGTACCCCAATAGGACGATAATTAAAGTTATAGGACCACCGGTACACTTTACTCATTACAATAATAAAGTATTATATATCTTTGATTAATAATTAATAAATTATTTGGAAAGATGAGAGAGGAGAGAGATGAAAGAGGTTTAAACCAATGAGAAGTAGATGTTTACAAAAAGTGAATTTGGGGAGGTTCTCTAAAATTTGGGAAAGACTCCCCATTTCTAAGAATGAGATGAGATGAGAATGAGATGAGAAAGCTGTTTGACAAAAAAAAATATTCAAAACTCTCCAAAAATAAATATATCAAAAAAATGAAAAACCTATTAGAGATGTTTTTATATCCGAGTATTTGACCCCTATAGCTCCAGAGGTTACGTTATATAGCCTACTGAAATTTGCCAAATTGTTACTCCTGTCCATAATTTTTGAAACATCAAGTTTTTAACATTTAATTTATAATTTTATTTATAAATTATTTTTAATTATAAACTTAATTTAATATGTTTAGTTTATGAATATGGCAATGGAGCATTCATACTCTAATTTCAATCTTTAAAGATATTTATTGCTTTAAATTTGCAAGTAATTTTAGGAGTTAATTAAGGAGTAAAGTGCACTGGTGGTCCTATAACTTTAATTGTCCTCCTATTGAGGTTTCATTTTAAGTTTTCGTTCTTTTTAAATCCCGTTTTAAAACTTAAGTTGCATACCCGGTCCTTCCGTTCATTTTCTCAGTTAAAGTTAACGGATGATTGGAGAAAATGCTAACTTTAACTACTTTAACTACTGATTTTTCTTTAAAAACTCTATTTACATCCTAAGTTTTAAAAATGATAATTTAGTCACCCCTAAACAATTTTAAACTTAACAATTTTATCCTAATTTTTTCAAACTTCACCAGTACCGCCGGACCATCGTCGGTCACTGGAAAATCGTCGGATCGCCAGACCACCGTCGGTCACCGGAAAAGCGCAGGATCGCCGGACCACCGCTGGATTGTAGGATCGCTGGAAAAACGCTGGTCGCCGAAAAACGGAGGTCACCGGAGAAAACGCCGGTCCGACAGCCAGTAATGACCAGCAACCGGCGTTTTTCCGGCAATTTTCGGCGACCGACGATTTTTCAGCGATCCTGCAATTTTCCGGCAGCCGGTGGTGATCTAGTGGTGGTCCGGTGGTGGTCTGGCGGTTGTGGTGAAATTTAAAAAATTTAGGGTGAAATTGTTAATTTTAAAATTGTTTAAGGGTGACTAAATTGTCATTTTTAAAACTTAGGATGTAAATAGAGTTTTTTTAAAAAAATCAGTAGTTAAAATTAATCTTTTTTCTAATGATCCGTTAACTTTAATTGAGAAAATGGATGGAAGAAATATAGATGCAACTTAAATTTTAAAATAGGACTTAAAAATAACGAAAACTTAAGATAAAATCTCAATGTGACGATAATTAAAGTTATAAATCAATGTCATTTTAAGGGTTTGAAGGTGGAGAGTTTGGATTCAAAACAGGTGTACAATGGTATGGGTTGATTTTTGGCTTGATATACGTGGCAGAGGATGGTGTGTGGGTATAAAAAATAATGTGATCTTAAATTTGTTTTTATATAGATATCTACGTCACATTGCTGGATGATAGACCTTTATGTACTGTTCATGACTTTTTAATTGATTACCTAAATGGTGATGAAGATGAATCTGTGGAGGTTAATGAGGTGTACTTCTAAATTCGAGACATCTCAAAATAAAAATTATTTCATACCGCACAACGAGTAAAATTGCTCTCCAATACTGGTTTAGTACTTGATTCTACCCTTTGTTTATACATATTAAATAATATATTAATTCTAATTAAGACTTGATTTACATTAATTAATACTAATCGATACATTAGTTAGTATTAAACCTAATACTGGTACTCACCAGTACTGAAGAGAAGCTTCTCTCTGAATCAAGTCTATTGCTTTCAATCATATCGGTGGTACAAATTGTAAAGGTAATCAGAAACTTGACGTTTCATAACCGGCAAACAAGACCCTCACAAATTCCAAAAGAGCTTTCCGATCAACAACCAAACAAAAAACACAGAGGAATAGAGTATCAGTAAAATAACTGCCCAAAAACATTTTTTAACAGAGGTGTATAATGCAATTCAGGCTACTTGACAACACATATATACTAACTGGCATATGCAAAATTCAAAGTGTAGTAATGGAACTTGTGTTCAGAAGTATAAGGAAAATGTACAAGCTTCACAAAGAGGAGAGTCGCGGTCGCCACCTAATTAGGAATAAGTGTGACATCTTCAGTGATCAGGTTCAGTCGGCAGGGGTTGATATGTGCGCCGCCGGAGTTGAGATTCCGAACCAGGCTGCTGCAAATATATCCTTGTTGGGTCATTAGGATCAACATACCTGCAACAAAGCGGACAGAAAAGGAAGTTTTAAGGTCTCTGGTCTGATCACAAACCACCTTTCAACTAATGAAAAGGAAGTAAATGGATGCTTGATTGATCACTAACGCATGTCTCATCATTTCATCGACCGGAGTTTGTGCCGCTTGCAAAGGATCCATTGAAGGCTCTGCTGACCCTGATGACATTGGAACATACCGCCTCACCGAAGACATCAAGTTGAGGAAAAGTGGAACGAAGGTTCCGCAGCCTCCTTCCTTGAACAAAATCTTAAAAGTATGGGTGGAGTAGAGTGCCCTGTGCTCATTAGCAGGAACCACCTGCAAATTGCAATGCAAACCAATCTGGTCAGTAAGTTAGGTAAAGATCCGATCCGATCCAATCCTCGGTTCATTCATCATCGGTAAACCATAGCAAACATTCATACACAGAAGATGAGAGAGAGAGTCATTTAGGATCAGTTTAGTTATGATTTTTTTTCAAAATTGTCGTTCCAGAATTCCTTTATAAATATTTGGATGTATAACTAGTTAGTAAGTGATAGAAAACCTTGTTTTCAAAACTTTGAAAACTCTAGTATATTAAAATAGAGAACTTCAAAATAAGGTTATCTACTTTAACACACAGTTTCCCAAAATTTTGAAAACAAAATTTTCTCTCCTTAATACCTAGTTATACATCTAAATATTTACAAAGAAAATTTAGAATAAAATGTTTGAACAATTTTCATAACTAAATGGACAGTTAGCTAGGAAGCAAACACCAACCGGCTCAACATGGCCTGAAATGTTGTTGCAGTGGAATACAGGCTGGTTAAACTTCTCATGATGAACATGAAGCTGCAAACATAATGCGAGAAACAGGTACTGAAATGAATTGAATCATGATAAATAAATAAAAAAACCAGAAGCATAATTGAATTAACATATGAAATGAATTGAATATCAGGATACCAACCAGAGGCATATCAAGAGCGCAAAAGCTTCCCACAGGCTTATCTGCTACAAACATCATCCTAACATTAGACAGGTAGATGGTACCTTTCGCGCTAACATGACCACCCTCCACCCTGAGAATCAAATCGAAACGAGAAGGGTTAAAGATAGGGCAAGGTTAATAAATGGCAGCAATAGCGCAGAGAGGAAGATGGAACGTTCAATTGACAAGAAGATCCATCGGAATTTCCATTAAAAACACCAATTCAGCACAACAATTTCAACTTACGACGTTCAAATTTCTTACCCGGGAATCTTGTCGACCTTGAACTCGACGCCATCTCTGGCGAGCACAAACATCTCGTTGACAAATGGAACAGGGAGGCCATTGGGGAACAACTGAGGATTCAAAGCCATCGCTCACTCCGCCGCAGATCTGATCAGAACCGCCTTCTCTTGTCTTCTCTGGTTTTCTCCGTTTGCTTCCCTCTCTGGTTTTCTTAAGCCGCATTCTATGATCTTCTCGATTCATCGACCTTTTTTTTCTTCGGAAAACAATAAAATAAACCCCTGGACGTTTCATTGTATCACGAACTAGTCACTGATTTTCTCATCAAGCCGAGTAAACCACTAAAGTTTTGCAATTGTACCGATTTAGCCACTGGATCTGATTCTGATGATTTTTCACACGAAAAAATAAAACGAATTGAGCGAGAAATTCAATAAAAAGTGTCTTTAAGTGTTCAATTAAAAAAAAATACATTAAAAGAATGTCACCGAGAAGATTAGACGCGATTAAGGTAAAAGAAAACGACGTAATATTCTATTTATATGCGTGTATTTTTTTATAAATTGAACAGTTAAAGACACTTTATTTTTAACTTTATACTCAATATGTGTCATTTTTCCGCCTGAAACATCATTAGAAATGAAACACAATGGCTAAAATGGTACAATTTAAAAAATTCAGTGATTTATTCGGTTAGATAAAACATTCAGTGACCGATTCGTGACAAACTGAAACATTCAGGAGTTTATTTGTGTTTTTTGCCTTTTTCTTCTCTTCTTCTTGTTTCAGGGAGACCACTTTAGTTTTACGTTTTGGACAAACCACCCCTCAAACTATCATTTGTGGCCCTATATAGTATATACTCCCGTGTTTATTCTAGGGTGAGAACGAGCCGAGTCGAGTCCGAACCTGTCAGGCTCGAGCTCCGACTCGTGAAAATTAAACTCGTCTCGTAATTGGTTCGAGCTCGGCTCGATTAGCGAGTAGCTCGTTTAGACTTGATTTCAAAGTTCGGTTTGGTTAAGCTTGAAATTGGCTCGTGAAACTCGAGAAAATTGAGATATATTATAATATTAATTCAATAAAAAAAAATCAAGAATCTGTCAGATTCGGGCTATACTCGGCTCGTTAGGTTCGTTTAGGCTCGCGAGTCAGCTCGAACTGAACCTTTGAAGTTCGGATTTGGCTCGTTTAATATACAAACCAAAAAAATGACTCGAGCTCGA
>JBBYHH010023440.1:0-16617 GCA_038382905.1 Daphne laureola
CTATTGGGTCTAACGTAAGGTTGTCCCCGGATGAGGAGGTTGACGGAGAATTTCTCTCTTCGGCTTTCCTCGGTGGCTCTTTACCCTCAGACATCGGGATGACCATCAGTCGAGGAAAACGGCCCATTGATTCTACAGAACCTGAAGACGGACCACCATCCAAGAGAGAAAGAGGAGAACCCTCAGGGATGAGGCCCGAGGCTCCCAGGATGAGGTCCAAGACTTCCGGGGAGGTGAATCCCTGGACTACCGAGAGGTCCCTCGACCAATGGCGGGCAAGGTATCACGTTCCTTCCGAGGTGACTACCCGGGTGCCTTCTCCAACCGAACGATCGAACACCAACCTCGCGGGTTACTATACCGTGTTTCGAGAGTACCTCATCTTGGGCCTACGACTACCGCTCGGGCCGTTCGAGAGAGAAGTCTTGCGACATTTTAGGCTAGCGCCCGGTCAGCTCACGCCCAACGCGTGGCGAGTAATTGTAGGGTTCAAGCTGTTGTGTGTCGCGTGCCATGTCCCAGCGACCGCCAATATGTTTCGACATTGTTTCTGCCTATCATCTTCCGGGAGTAACATGGGACATTGGCATCACTTTGTATCCCAAGGCGGGAAAATACTCACGGATGGGTAATCTTCCATACACACCTGGAAACATTGGTTCTTCGGCGTTGCCTGTGCCGAGCTCGACGACTTTCCCTTGGTGTGGAGGCCCTCGTCCATGTCATCGAGGCACCAACTCAACAGAGTTCCCCGGCTCTCGGGACCCGAGAAGGAGACTTTTGATGTCATCCGCTACCATGGGACAGACCAGCTCTTTCCGATCAACACAACAATTTTTTATGGGTGGGTCGACAGAAGAGACATACCGAATATTGGGGAAGGATATACCAGTTTGATCCAGAATCTTCTTCCTTCCGATAAAAAGAAAACGAAGAAGAAGAAGAACGAGAGAGTAACCTCAGATCAGCGACCGATCCCTTCGGGTTCTGAGGCAAGCTCCTCAGAGTCTAGGGAAGGTGATTCCGAGGAGACCGCTGAGACTGGGAACATGGGGGACAGTTCACCGAGCCCTCCTCATTCCGAGGTCCCGTTGACGGTGGTAAGTCTGAGACCTCGAACTAACCTTTATGATGTTATCCTTTCAGACTCATCGCGTTCGGAGGAACACATGAATCCCCGCAAATATGAGATTCTCATGCAGCCCGGCCGAGAGGCCCGTAGCAAAGAAGCACCAGAGACCGGTATCCCGGTCTGGTTGACCCCTTTCCTCCCCAAAACAATGTCCCACGACGTCTGGTAAGAGCCTCAAGGTCATGGAGACCTTGAAGGAACGTGCCGAGGTAGAAGCGTCTACAGCGATCCCGACCCTCGCGGGTGATGATGAGCTGAGGGTGGTACAGCCTTTCACCCATCAAACTTCTGAGCGCCCCGCGGCCTCCTCGACCGTGCCGTCCAAATAGCCCCGTCAAAGGGTTTTGGCCTTGGGGTGAGGGACGTGATCTATTCGGCCATAGAGGTACTCGCCGACCAATCTTCTGAGGCCGGCACTTCAGGCCTCCTGGACCCCGTCGCTTGCCAGATGGCGATGGTAGGAGTAGTGCTCACCCGGGACACGGAGGCTTTGTAAGCCACCCAGCCAAGTCTTAGCGAGCTGACCATCTTACTGGTAAAGAACTCCTACACAGTACGTTTCCTTATTTTTATTTAATTTTTGGTCAATTCTTCTCACTTTTGTCTCAAGTTCTGTAACTCGGCTAATAATCGTTCTGGATGATAGACCAATCTCGTCGTTGGAGAGATGACATCCTGTTTCGAGGCGATCACGCGGGAGTGTGAGGCCACCAAGAACAAGGCGAAGGATGCCCTCCTGAAGGCCCGAGATGCCGTGAAAGAGGTCAGGGAATCCAAGACCGAGGTTGAGAAGCTTCAAGCCGAGGTCGCGCGCCTGAAAAAATTGGTGGAGGATTCCGAGAAACGTGAGGGCGAGCTCCGATCTGAGGTCGAAGGAGCAAGGCTCGAACTGCAGTTCATCGGGGCCAAGGCCGTCGAGGACCACTTGAAGTCGGAGGCCTACCTCCTCTCTCGGGCGACCGAGAATGCCCTGAAGTACAAGGTCACGTAGGAGGAGGCGATCGAAGTGATGAGGAGGTTGTACCCGGGACTCGATCTCGATCCCATCTTCTTGCTTCCCTTGAAAGATGAGGCCCTAGCCTGTTGGCCTTGGGTTCGCATTCCCTCGGGCTCTGCGATGTACTCGAAGCATTACAATATGTGATCGGACTCGGAGGACGAGGCGGGGGGAGAGGATGCCGCGGGCCAGGACCCCTCAGATGCTGCGGAGTGATTTGGTTCTTCTTTGGGATATTTTCTAATGTTCTGTTTGTCAGAAAGTTACGTGTATTTCACTGAAGGACTTCAAGTGCTCGTCCTTGAAATATTTGCGTTTATTTACAAAGTTACATTTATTGCGCTGAATGGTTCAGAGTATTTGTTCCCTTATTATTTGTCGACGTCCTGTTTGTTTAGAAAGTTACATTTATTTCACTAAACGACTCCAAGTATTTGGGTCGGGAACATTTCAGGAGTAATACAAACGTAAATATTCTGCGTTCCAAGTATGGTCGACTACCTCGCCCGACATCCTTCCCAATTCATAGGCTCCTAGCCCTAGATCTCAGAGGACGAGGTAGGGACCTTCCCACTTTGGAGTGCACTTGCCTTCAACCCAGTGCTTCTGGGTGGTCTCGGTATTGCGCAGGATGAGCTCCCCCTCTTGGAACTGTCTCGGGCGAGTCCGGGAGTCATAATATTGTTTGACATTGGCTTTGTGGGCTTTGTTCCGTCGGTCGGCGATGTATCGAAGTTCTTCTAGGGTTGTCAATTTATTGAGCAACTCTTCCCTGTTGTTCTCGTCCGTATAATTCTCGATCCGTAGTGTTGGGACCTCGACTTAGAAGAGGACCATTGCATCGGTCTCGTACCTTAGGGCTCGGTCCAGTACTCGGTTCTTCGTTCTCGGCTCTCCTGTCTCGTCCCGAATCCTGGCGTAAATTCACAAATCCGTCAGTCTTCGGAAATACTAGTTGTTGGGTTTAGAACTTCTAATGTTACTTGCCTTCGAATGGAGGAGGAAGAGTCCTATTTATAGGGTCAAATGTCCATTATTGCTTGGTACAGAGTGGACAGCTCGCAACACGTGAGGTGACGTGAGGGGAGACTCTGCAGGAGGAGCGACACGTGGCCCGAGGCCGAAAAAGGACCGCGGTCTCTCGGCCGAGTTTATCGGGAGTCTCGGGTCTAGAGTCGTGACTTCCAAAACGATTAGAACGCCAAGCAGATCAACGTGATCCTCGGTTCCCGACACGGCCACGGTGCCCGAGTACGCGTGTCGGTGACCGAGAAGTTTAATAAAGGGTGCACCACATACAATTCTGGTTTAAATGCATCCAATGAATTTCCCATTTTGTACAATTGTTTTTATTCTACGCAGTGCAATAATTTCACAAGATGGTAATTAGAAGACAACATTATGAAAAGGGAAAAACTATGACTAGAAGGAAAAAATAAGGTAGATAGCAAAAGAAAAAATAAAGTATTTCTTGAGACGGAGGCGTATCAATAACAAAACATTCATAACTAAACAGACTTCTTGTTCAAAAAATCATATTTCTAATTTCTAATTATGTATAAATAAAACTTGAAATAAAAAATTTTAAATTTTTTCATAACTAAACAGACTTGTTCAAAAAATCATATTTCTTGAGACGGAGGCGTATCAATAACAACCACCTAGGATTTAATAACTCGTGACTGTATTTTACAGAATCCAACAATGGAGTACATAATACTGGGCAGCGTTCAGACGCAGAACACATGAAAAGGAATTAACAAGCACTTGCAAACTCACTGTTTGCTTATTTACTACTACCACAAAGCACAAAGCAATTTCACACAAATACTCCATTTAACATAACTAAGCCATACTTGCCAATGAACAAGCACCATCAGGTGTCATGGTTCTTCTTGCTCTGGCACTCGGCCTGTTACTTCTTACTGCTGCACGATGCATTCATGAGATCCCGCGACGATACCATGACGTGTTCTTTTCTCCATCGTGTTCGTGGCTTCTGGTGCCCGAGCTTCTAGATCAGTCTCGCCTTCATCGCACATGTCCTCGGCAGCACCCATCTCGCCTTTGTCCCCTGAGGCGATTGCTTCGAAGATCAGTGCCTTCACTTCATTGAACCTTTCCTCAGAGAGAGAAACCTCAGCGAGCAGCCTCCACGCATTTTCCTCGGATGCTTCCTCGTAGTCCTTCTTCCTTTTGAGGACAATGTGACCGCTAATTTCCCACACAGCTGGGTTCACTTGGGTGTCTAAGATCTCTGAACTCACTTCTCCAAGAGCTTGCTTCTCAGCATAGCACTGTTCAATTAAGCTCAATTACTAACAGAACAATAGTAAACTAGTTGAAAAGCTAAAACGCAGCAGTTATTACCTGTGGCAAGAGGAAGACTCGCTTCCCACAATCCGCGATGAGCACATTATACGGAATGTTGTTATCTTGAAGGGAAATGCAAGCATTGGAGATGGTGTTGGAGTAATCCTCTAGAGTATTGTCACCTTCAAAGACCAGACCCCTAACCGGATAGTTCAAAAGCTCGGAGACTATCACTCCTTCAGCCAACGTAGTAATCTTCTTGGTTAGGGCTTTCTCAATGGGGAAGGGCACTGCCAAGTAGTACGCCTGCAGCAATCGTGTTGTTTAACTAAGAGCAGCCTTTTAACGAATCGGGCTTCATAATCTCAGATTTACAAGTGACGGAGAACTGAATTTCGATGAATTACAGCAGGAAATGACATGTACCTGAAAGTGCAGGTGGTTAATAGTGGCGAATGCGCCCAAGCTATTGTAGCCCAACCTGAAGTATGGATTCCTGGCTTCAGCTGCCATGTGAAGTGCGAGCAAGAAGCTCTTGGGGTCAATCTGCTGCGGCAAGCACTCGAGAACACGGGGGATCAAAAGGACATGCCCGTATTCAATAGGACTTACCTATAAGAAGACATCATACAGTTAAATTGAACATTCCAAGAACACAAGTCATGCAGAACAATCTACTCGCAGCGAAAGAAACAAGCGTACATTGATGGCGACAACACTCGGAGAGGTTTCCACATCTATAGGAGCATTTGGGAGAAACTGCGCTTCACCATCTTCAGTTGCTTCAAACTGGAAGAGCACCTCATCTTGCCCAACCTTGGTGAAGTTGAATTTCGTTCCGTCGAAAGGCTGAACAACCTTATCGACACGAAACTCAGTCGGCCTTTTCTTAAGGTGGCGGCCTTCATTCAGCTGGGCAATGAACCCATACCCACCAGGAATCACCTGTGAATTAAAAGTTCAAAAAAACTACAACAACATCTTCACAAACAAAGCATCCGAAGAACAAGCAGCGTAAGTTTTCAAACCTTGGTCTCACAGGCAGTGACATCATACCGGAACAACCCTCTCTGCATCCTATCCTCCCACTACAAGAATGAAGAAACCATTAAAAGTGAACTCTCATTTCCATGTTTGGCAACAATGATAGAGCACCAAACAAATCTCCCATTTCGAATTAACAACAAGACATACCTCTCCAAGAAGAAGAGAGTCAAGAAAAGCAACAGGAGCCTCCTTCATCTGATTCCCAGCCACATACTTCTCCTCAGTCCCAATCTTGTTGAGCCTCTTGAATGCATACAGAGGAAGCTTAGCCCCTACACAATACCCCAACTATGTCAAGTTACTAAATCAATCCAATTAACTGGTTAGATTTCCCTAAAAGAAAATCAAACAGTACCTGGAAGGCAACAGTTCCTGAGACAATTCTTGCCACAACCGCCGCTCCGAGCAGCAGCATCTTCCCCCTCCTCTTTCTGGTAATTCGAAACAATTGTAGGCACCCTCTTAATCCTTAGCATCATCTTGATTTTCCCCCCCCTTTTCCTTTTCTATTCAGACAAACAGATCAACCCAAGCCCGAGAAGAAGAACAACACCAGAAACACACACAACAACAGTAACCCTTTCTTCTAAATCCTTGAATACTAGAACTTCAGTACACTTAATGCTATTTATATATATGTACCCTAAGAACGCTCAGAAGAGGATCGAACCACCGCCGGCGAGGAAGAGGAGATCGGAAGGGCTGCCGCCTTCGGAAGGCAAAGCGCCACGCCCGCCGTGCGGCGAAGGGTTGCTCTCGATCACACAACCCTTGCGTCGTACAGAGCGGACATGAGTAAGAAGCCGTGAAACTCTGAATATAGCCGTGATGTCTACAACGCGTCGAACCTGGGTACTACCCACAACGACGAAAACACCAATCGATGCCCAGAAACCGAAATCCCCCAAGACCTAACTTTCACACTCGAAAACCAAACCCAGAAGGAAAATAAGTCGAATTTCAGAAGAAAAAAAACAGCAGCAACGTGAGCGATTGTAATCTGTGGTGGGTGGATTTGGGAGGATATATAGATAAGAGCGGACAGGAAATGAAGAAGAATTTGGCTGTGATTGAGAGTGGAAACGGGGCTAGTGGTGACAATTAAGTTGAAAGAGATATAGGAAAGATAGAGCTTTTTTGACCGATCATGTGGAGGAGGCGTACGCCATAGACGGAGGAGGAGGGTCCACGAAGGCGTACGGATGGCCACAGGAAAGAGAAGAGGACGTTGCTGTTTACTGTGGCTGTGGAGAGTGAAGACGGGTGGTGGGTGAAATTTATATTAGTAGTATGACGGTATCTCTGAATATACCTACCGCTACCGGGTATCAAATTGCTGATTTGGAATAATAAAGTTGGGAATTAAATTAGTAGTACTATATTTAACTAAATAGGTCACGATTTCCTTGTGGAGTTTGGTGAGAGAAAAACTAATTAATACTCGATCTATCTCAAAATTATTAAAATATTTTTTTTTCTGGATCGTTCTTAAATTATTGAAACGTTTCATCTTTTAATAATTTTTTATACATTCATTTATCTTATTATCCCTTAATAAAATGATTTTTAGTTATTTTTCTTACTCATTTCTTTTTATAAAGTTTCATTTTTTCATTTCCACCAGTTTTTATTTTTGAATGAGAGATGTATATTTGTCAAATTTTATCATATCTACATTCATCTTAATCTTCGTGCCGAAACAAAACTATAAAAAATTTGTACTTTTAGGAAAGTATATAATGCATTATTGTGTAGAACGGATTTAATTATTGATTCTTAGAATCAGGAAGTAGATATGATTTAATTGATCTTAGGATCCATTTATATCTATTTTCCTAGGATAGAAAGATTCTTACGGTATATATTTGGCCCTCTTGTAAGTAATGAAGTAATATACAGAAAATTCATATTTTCAAGTTGGTATTAGAAGCGTCTGAAATCCCTTCCTCCTCTTCTTCAATTGTCCTGCCACTACTTCTGCAAATATGTCTGAAACCTCAAAAAATTATATTGCAAAGATCCAGACTACATTCGAACCCTCAAAAACTGGAAGTGACTCCCACTCAATCCAGATCACTACTATCCGACTCAATGGGGATAATTTTCTCCGCTGGTCACAAGCAGTTCGATTGTACATCAGAGGTCGTAGCAAGATTGGGTACTTGACTGGGGCTACAAAAGCTCCAGAATCCACAGACCCTGCGTATGCAGTATGGGATGCAGAAAATTCTATGGTAATGACATGGCTGGTGAACTCTATGGAGGAAGATATCAGTTCTAATTATATGTGCTATTCAACAGCACATGAACTATGGGAGGACATCAATCAGATGTACTCTGATCTCGGAAATCAATCCTAGATTTTTTAGTTGACACTCAAAGTTGGAAATCTAAGTCAAGAGGATAATACTGTCAGCAAGTACTTCAATTCTCTTAAGAGGATATGACAGGATTTGGATCTCTTTAACACTTATGAATGGAAGTCCAGTGTTGATTTCCAACATTATAAGAAGATTGTTGATGACATCAGCATCTTTAAGTTTTTGGAAGGGTTGAATGTGGAGTTTGATGAAGTAAGGGGGAGAATCATTTGGAGGCAATCTCTTCCCCCCATTGGAGAAGTGTTCTCAGAAGTAAGAAGGGAAGAAAGCAGGAGGAATGTGATGCTGGGAAAGAAAGATCATGGAACTGTTGTTGAAGGATCTACCTTGAAAACTGCAACCTCTTTCAAAACATCCACTCATCAGCGTAATTATGGAGGAAAAGTCAATGAAAAACCTCAGGTTTGGTGTGATTATTGTGAAAAGCCTTGCCCCACTAGAGAAACTTGCTGGAAATTACATGGGAAACCACCTAACTTAAAGGACAAAAGTGGAGACAAGGCAGGATGTGGAATTCCTAGGACTAATGAAGCTGATACTGGTCCTTTCACCAAAGAACAGATGGAGCACCTTCTCATGCTGTGGAAATCCAGTGCTGCATCCTCTGAGCCTCCTAATGCCTCTGAATCATATAGGTATCGAATCTAAGGCCTTGTCAAATGTTCTCTTACTTAATTCCCCGGGTTTTTCCACTCCATGGATCATAGATTCTGGAGCTTCAGACCATATGACAAATTCTTTTAAAATATTTTCATCCTACCAACCTTGCCCTGGAAACAAAAAAATCAAGGTGGCAGATGGCAATTTTTCTGCTGTAGCTGGAAATGGTTCTGTAAAAATGTCTGAAAAGATCACTCTTAAATCTGTTCTCCATGTTCCAAAATTAGCCTGTAATCTCCTATCAGTTAGCAAATTGTCCAGAGATTCACATTGCTTGGTTATCTTTTATGAAACTCATTGTGTGTTTCAGGACAGGAACTCGAGGATGACGATTGGCAGTGCTAAGATGGTCAATGGACTTTACTATTTTGAGGAGGACTCACCTAGTGTTAGACCTGCTCTAGGAGTGAGTAGTAATGTTTTTACATCTGATCATAATCAAATAATGGTTTGGCACTACAGATTGGGCCACCCTAGTTTTCCTTATCTAAAGCATCTATTCCCTGGTTTATTCAAGAATGTGAACCCATTAAGTCTGAAATGTGAAAGTTGTTTACTTGCAAAAAGTCAACGAAAACCTTATGTTCCCAGACCTTACCTACCCTCAAAGCCCTTTTATCTGTTTCATAATGATGTTTGGGGACCCTCAAAAGTTGCTACCATTTCAGGGAAACAATGGTTTGTAACATTTATAGATGATCATACTCGTGTTTGTTGGGTTTACTTAATGCATAAGAAATCAGAGGTAGCAATAGTATTCCAGAATTTTTACCACATGATTGAAAACCAGTTTCAAACTACACCTAGTATTTTGAGGTTGGACAATGGGACATAATATTTTAATAGAGTTTTGGGAATTTGTTTTTGAGGATAAAGGGATTCTGCACTAGTGTTCTTGCATAGACACTCCTGAGCAAAATGGGGTGTCTGAGCGCAAGAATAAACATCTTTTAGAGGTTGCTAGAGCAATGATGTTTCAAATGAATTTGCCAAATTATTTATGGGGAGATTCTATCTTAACAACAACATATCTAAGTAATAGAATGCCTTCTAAGGTGTTGGAATACAACACTCCTCTGGAATGCTTGACAAGCTTCTTTCCCCATTCTCCCATTCACTTAAATTTGCTCACAAAGATTTTTGGTTGTACTGCTTATGTGCACATACCAAAGAGATCAAGGTCCAAATTAGAACCTAGGGTAGAAAAATATGTCTTTATTGGTTACGCCTCAAATCAAAAGGGGTAGACCTGTAAGGTTTATGTCACAATGAATGCAACATTTTCTGAAAACCTTCATTTTTTCACCAAAAAATTTATTTAGGGGGAGAGTCATAGTCACAGTGAATCAAATATTTGGGAAATTGATGTTTTACCAAATATTTTGCTTGAAACAAACAAATAAACTAGGGTTACTCAACCAAGTAGTGCTGAAAGTGCTTTAGATTTATCAGAAAAAGAAATACTACGGCAAGAAAAAAATCAAGCCAATCTAGAGCCAATAACCTCCACTAGGAGGTTGATCCTAAAGAAGGTAAAACACCCTTGGTCTGTCCAGCACCTGCTCATGAGGAATCCTCAAGTGAAACCTCTCAAGAGACACCAGGTAACTCTTCGCCCCTCATTTCTCCTACTGTTTCAGATTCAACTTCTAATTCTGATACTCCCATGCTAGAATTAGACCTTGACCTTCCCTTTGCCATTAGAAAAGGAACCGGTACCTGTACTAGATACCCAATTTCCAAATATGTGTCCTATGAAAACTTGTCACCAAAATTCAGGGCCTTTACTTTAGAAATTTCAAACCTACTGATTCCTAGAAACATTACGGAGGCACTAGATGATCAGAACTGGAAATCTACAGTGTTAGAAGAAATGAAGGCACTGAAAAAGAATAATATGTGGGATATAGTGCAGTTGCCAAAGGGGAAGAAAACTGTTGGGTGCAAGTGGGTATTTATTGTAAAAAGTAGAGCTGATGCCACCATAGAGAGATACAAGACCAGGTTAGTTGCAAAGGGTTTCACACAGACTCTTGGAATAGATTACCAAGAAACTTTTACCCCTGTTTCCAAAATAAATTCCATCAGAATTCTATTGTCACTTGTTGTGAATGCAAATTGGCCTTTGTTTCAGCTTGATGTAAATAATTGTTTTTTAAATGGGACCCTCAATGAGGAGGTATTTATGAGTCTCCCACCCAGCTATGAGGGAAAACATGAAGCTAGTAAAGTTTGTAAGTTAAACAAATCTCTTTACGGACTTAAGCAATGCCCAAGAGCTTGGTTTGAGCGCTTTGGAAAAACATTTAAGAGGTTTGGATTTTTTCAAAGTCAGGCTGACCATACCTTGTTCTATAAACACACTAATGGGGGTAAAATTGCAGTCTTGATTGTCTATGTTGATGACATCATTTTAACAGGAAGTGATTGTGGAGAATTAGAAAACCTGAAGAGATTTTTGGCCAAAGAGTTTGAAATCAAAGACCTAGAAAACTTGAAGTATTTTCTTGGAATGGAGTTTGCGAGATCTAAGGAGGGAATTGTGGTAAGTCAGAGGAAGTATGTCCTTGACTTACTCAAAGAGACATGTATGTTGGGATGCAAACCAGTCGAGACACCCATGGAACCAAACCTGAAGTTGCAACCAACAAGTGCAAATGAGGTAACAGATCAAGCTAGGTTTCAGAGACTAGTAGGTAGACTCATCTACCTATCACATATGCGGCCCGATTTAGCTTTCCCAGTTAGTGTTGTGAGTCAGTTCATGTACTCACCAGACCTACAACACTTCGAGGCAGTGTATAGAATTTTGAGGTACTTAAAAGGCACTCTAGGAAGAGGTCTTCTCTATAAAGCACAAGGTAGCCTGCAAGTTGAAGCTTATACATATGCTAACTGGGCTGGGTGTAAAACAGACAGAAGGTCAATGTCTGGATATTGTACTTTTATTAGAGGGAACTTGGTAACCTGGAGGAGTAAGAAGCATAGTGCTGTGGCTAGAAGCAGTGCGGAAGTAGAATTTTGAGCAGTTGCACGGGGAATATGTGAAATTATATGAATCAGAAGGATACTACAAGATTTGAAGATTCCCTTGGTACTTCCTATGAAATTGTATTGTGACAATAAGGGTTCAATCTCAATTGTTCACAATCCAGTCCTCCATGATCGAACTAAACATGTAGAAGTGGACAAGAGTTTCATAAAGGAAAAAATAGAAGAGTGAATAATCTGCATGCCGTATATTCCTTCTAGAGAGCAAGTGGAAGATATACTTACCAAAAGTCTTCCAAAAGGACAGTTTGATGTGTTAGTAAGCAAGCTGGAAATGAAAAATATCTACCGTCCAGCTTGAGGGGGAGTGTATGAAATCTGTACTTTTAGGAAAGTATATAATGTATTATTGTGTAGATCTGATTTAATTATTGATTCCTAGAATGAGGGAGTAGATATGATTTAATTGATCTTAGGATCCATTTATATCTAGTTTTCTAGGATAGAAAGATCCTTACTATATATATTTGTCCCTCTTGTAAGTAATGAAGTAATATACAGAAAATTCATATTTTTAAGTGTTATGAATTTGTTTAGATTCATCTTGGATAGCTGGGAAATCAACTGGAAGTTTCCAGACTTATGATAGCGGTTGTCTCGAGATTGCTCACGAGATTTTTGGATTATCTTAGGTAAGTGTTCAACTTGCTTTATATGCAATCTGGGCTTCTGGTTTGTATATCGGGTTAGTTGAGGCTAGTTCTCAGGTCGAGGGTAGGGCCCGGTGACTCCCGGGGCTAGTCCTATGGTAAGTGTAATGGTTATGCAGGTACCCAAGCTCAGAAGCTGCTACATGATCAATATATGATCAATTTGGTATTTCTAGTTATATGATCTTGACGATTATTTAGTTTACTCTGATATACTATGATCTTGATGATCATTCTGTTTATTCTGATATGTTATGATCAAGATGATCATTCTATATGTTCTGATGTTCATTGATTTTAGAGATCAATTCTCTGATGCTAGAAGCATCGGTCAATACTTGACCTCTGTTCTGATTATGATGGTTACGGGGAACCTAGGCCCCATTGCTGGTACCATGCATCTGTTCTTTATGTGGGAACCCTGATGAGTTGAGCATCAACCCTCAGGGGTTGTCATATATGTTTCCGTCTAAGAGGATGAGTATGTGTACGTATACCTAAGTTGATATTCTGAATCTACATTCGATGGGATGAGTATGTACATACCTAAGTTGGTATCTGAATCTGTATCCTTTCTGTCCTTCGGGGCATTTGTCATATAATTATGTGATTTACATACATTACATATCATGGATCATGTGATTATCTAGGTTGCGTAGTATATATATATATATATATATATATATATATTACACACGCTAACTTTGTTGGACGCAGGGATAAGGTAAGGGAAAGTATCCTGCCTTCTGTGCATATCATTTACATTGAAATATATAGGTTTCTAGAACACGGCATGCTAACCCTTTGTACAGGGAGTACTAACATGTTTGGTTGTAGGTTATTTTATAAAACCATTACCTTACCTCAGCCCTTACTGAGTATCTTTCGATGACTCACTCTCCTTACATTCATATTTTTCAGGAGCTTCTAATGTCGAACCAGCAGAGTAGATCCCGCTAGGTCTTCTGTGATTTTATGCCTCATGTATAATTAGCTCCTAGATGTGATTTCTATTTTTGATTAAGGGGTATCCTCAATTGAGTAGTTACTCATTATTTGAGTACTCTGTGGTGAGCACACATATCTGATTTGCCTAACGGTTATTCATTATTTGTGTTTGGTAGCAGCAGCAGTAGTTCGGTGTGAGTGTCGGTTGTATAGTTAATCCCGACCTCTCATATTTAATATGTATTCCGTATGGAAGCTCTGGGCTCTGTAGGAGTATATTGCATCTGTACATGTAGCTCTGGAAACATTTTAGAAAAATGTTAATATGTTCAGCTACTTTGTGATTCGGTGTATGTTCACTTGAATCATCTATTTTCTGATTATCTGAATAGTCTGCTTTCTGAAATTCTGTGTTACACCCACCCCAGTCCGAGGATAAGTCTTCAACGTATAACAACCAAAAGACAAGGTATGTCATTTATTATAACTTTATATGAAGGATTAAGACACGTGGTGATCGTGTGTTGCGTGTTTTGGTTACGTGTCGGTAGAGGAAGAAGGGTTTTTGTCAAGTTTCAAGTGGCTTAGGAGAACCACGGGTGACTCGCACCGGATGGCGGGCGATCGCCTAAGGTTTAGAAGAAGTAAAATGGAAATGGGCAGGGGTTCAGGTGATCCACTAGGCGTGCGGATCCCCTGGTAGGCGATTGCCTGACCCTAAAAACAAAGTGGACAGAGGTTCAGGCGACCCGTCCGGTGAGTGGATTAGCTGGCAGGCGATCACCTGACACCAAGAATGAAATGGACAGGGCTTCAGGAGACTGCCCAGGCGAGCAGATCACCATGGAAGGTGATCGCCTAACCCCTAAACCTAAATTGGCAGGAGGCCAAGCGACAGGCCAGGCGAATGGATTCCCTGGCAGGCGATCGCCTAACCCCTAAACCAAAATTGATAGGTGGCCAGGCGACCGGCCAGGCAAGAGGAAAACCTGGCAGGCGATCGCCTGACCCCTAGGTGCGAAGGACAGGGCGCCAGACAACCGACCAGGCGACCGCAAAAAATTCCAGCCGATCGCCTGGTACCCTTGGAATGAATTATAAGTCGGGCTTCAAACTTGAAAATCAGATGAAATTTCATTTCATCATCAACCTCAGTTCGCCCAAATCATCCCTAACACCCCAAATCTTCATTGTTGAGTCCCAAATCGCAAGGAGATGATGGATTCATGTTACAATCATTGAGGAAACATCAAATCAACAAGAATCAAGCTTCAACAACAACAAAAGGATGATTTTTGGAATTGGGGCTAAATCAAAGGTTGGTATTTCTGAGGTTTCTTGTTATGTATGAAGTAGTAAACATGTTCTAATGGTGATGTAGAGCTAGAAATATGTTTTACATCATTAATTGGGCTTGAATTGAAGGATTAGAATTTTAGGGTTCTTGGACCATGATGTGCGAATTGTTAGGGGATTGTTGAATTGATGTCAAATTAGTGTTATTGGGTATATGTGGAGCAATATTAATACTTGGAATAATGTCCAATTGTTGCTAGAATTGGTACCTAAGACAAACATCATAGGATTTTGGTGGAGGAACAAAGTGCCATAAAGTGTTGAATTATTGATTCACTTGTGTTTATATGATGATTATAAGGAACTTTAATACTTGGACCAAGTTGCAAATCATTGTGTATAGTGGAATATTTGAATAAGTTCATCGTTGGGCAATTTTGCAAAATGATGAAACATTATGGGAAATTGCAATGTTAAGGATTGAATGGGCTTGAAATGGTTCATTTAGTATGCATGCAAATTTATATAAGGTTTGGATAAGGTTTGGTTGGTTGTTGGAAAAATGGGCTAAAACCGAAAATGTGAATATGGTTGAAATTTGTTAAGGAATGTGGAATGTTTGATTATGGATGTCTTTGAGTATGGCTCTTGTACATATAAATGGATTTGTATAGCGATTGGATAAGAATTACTCGTTTTGGGAATTTTGGCCAAAACGTTCAAATGAGGGAAATTTAAGGTTTAATGATGGAAATTGTTAGTGAACGATGGAATTGTAAGCATATAAAGGTTAATAATATAATGGACAAGGTTTATAAGATTCTGATGCATTTTCTGGAAATGGCCGGAAAATGAGAAAATGACTAAGTGTCGGAATGCGTAAAGATGAAATGATGGTTATTGATTCTCTATTGTTTGTATGATTGTTCAGTGTAAGTGTGGGTTGGTGGAACATCCAAGTGAAGGCTACCGAGGATAATTACCGATAGTACACGGAAAAGGATCGGACAAGGATTGGACTGCTATTGTTGCAAGTAAGGGTTCAACCTTCCTAAAAGCGTATTAAGGTAACACTTAGTGCGTTTTTGTTGGGTTGAGATCAGTCTTATACCGGTGGTGGGGTATATGACTGGTTCTGTGGTAGGGGTAGTCATGTGCAGGTTAAGGGTTAGGCAACGGTTCCATGTGTCTGTGTGACCACCGAACCCATGGATTATTAAGCGAGGTGTCGTTGGGTCATGTGTCTATGTGACCCGAACTAATTGCTTACGACACAACGTTTCGTGGTTCTGTGAGTCGAGCTGACCACCGAACCTATCACTTTGCGACATAGATATGGTTATGGTTTCCGTGCATCTTCATGAGCATGAAGAGACTGGTTCTATGAGTCTCCACGTTCATGAACCCTTTGATGTGATGGTTATGGTTTCCATACATCCTCACAAGGATGATGGGACTGGTTCTGTGAGTCTCCATAATCATGAACCCTCTGATGTGGTGGTTATGGGTTTCCATGCATCCTCACGAGCACGAAGAGACTGGTTTTGTGAGTCAACATGATCATAAACCCTCTGATATGATGGTATGGGTTTCCGTGCATCCTCACGAGCATGAAGGGACTAGTTCTATGAGTCTTCACGATCACGAACCCTCTGATGTGATGGATATGGATTCCATGCATCACCACGAGCATGGTGGGACCGATTCTATGAGTCTTCATGATCATGAACCCTCCGATGTGATGAGATTGATTGACGACGGTTAAAGGTTCTAGGCCCTAACTGGTACTATGCGCATTGTTTGTGAGTAGGAGACTCCTGTTGTGGTTCTACGGTTAGGACCACAGGGAGGCCGTCATGGTGTGTGGGATGGAAAGGTTTATGGTAAAGTACATTGCATTGCATTCATATTGATATATGTGTTATATGTATATATTATCTAACATTGTCATTGCAGGCTATATCGTCAAGAAAATGACTATTTCTACCTAATCCCTTACTGGGTTCTCTGAGGAACTCACCCTTTCATATATCTACTTTTCAGGAGCTTTGTGATTGTGAACCGCGAGGCATTATGCTTGGTCTTAGTGTGATTATTCATTTAAGGTATAGATAGCTCCTTTGATGGTTATGAGTATTGATA
>JBBYHH010023767.1:0-16609 GCA_038382905.1 Daphne laureola
GTAAGGGGGTGAGTCCTCGAGAGGTACTCAGTAAGGGTTTAGGTAAGGGTAAGGGTTTTTATTTGAAAACACCTGCACAAAAAGGGTTAGCGTGTCATGATCTAACAATATATACAATCCTAGATATAACATGGATAATGATATGCACGATGGTATGATATCCAATACGGTGTCCCCGGAATCTCTAAGCCCAACACAGGTTCACACGCTATAATAATTCTCGATGACTCATAGCATCGCACCAGTTAACATACATAAATAAACATATAAATTAAATGCATAAACGAAGTAAATAAATAAGTAAACTCCAAAGTAACACCCCACGGCTCAAAGGATCACACTGGTTCCTGGCGGCTCAAAGCATCACACTAGTTATCATTAGAATAGCAACACCCGATGGCTCAAAGCATCACACCGGTCTCTGGCGGCTCGAAGCATCACACTAGTCATCATCAGAACAGTAACACTCGGTGGCTCAGAGCATCACACCGGTAAACATCTGAACAGTAACCCCTGGCGGCTCAAAGCATCAAACCGGCCAACGAACACAATTTAATATATAAAGAGTACCAATAATATAAATTCACAAGTCAGACCATTTAATGATCCCAAAACGGATCGTCTTACGATCATAAGACCGATCATCTAATGATCACTTACTTACCTGTAGTTCCTAAAATATCTCTGCGCGCTTAAAACCTGCACGCCCCTAACCTTACCATAAACTAGCCCCAAGAGTCACTGGGCCCCATCCTTGACACGGGTACTAATCTCAACTCACCCAATATACATAGAAAGTAACTTTAAATGCATATTAAGGAAGTTGAACCCTTACCTTACAACCAATTGCTTTTCGCAGAAAATGAGGAAATTCTAAATTTCCTACCAAAAATCCATCAGCGCTTCCTCTAAATTTCTGCAATCCACAGGTGACCCAGAAGAAGCTAAACAACCAAAAAATAAGAAATTCAAATTCTAAATCTTTTCCCCCAAATTACAACATAATCTCATACTTTTCTAAAACATACAATTTGGCATAATTTCTCAAAAAGAGCCCAAATCACTTATAGTGTTTCCAATTTCACACTTTACTTTAACAGAGCTTAATTAAACTTCAATTGTCACTAATTACCAAACAATACCCCAACTTTTCCACAATGTACAATTCAGCCCCAAACTTTCCAAAAGTGACAAAATCTTTCATAACTCCAAATTAACTCACTTTATTCCACAATTCAACCTTTAAGTTCAAAAACACGAAATATTCCAAAACTCCCCAAACTTTCGGCCAACTTACAAAATGGCCTTAGAAGTTTTTCTTCAAACTTCAACCATCATTTTTAGGTGCTCTAAACTTCCTTAATCCATAGTTTCAACAAAGAACACCAACTTGATAATTCTCCATTAAATTCGGCCAACACACATTTTCACCTTAAAAGTTTTCTCCAACTTTCAGTAACATCCCACATGCTTAAAATCATCAACAAAACAATATGAAATAACACTTAAACCAAGATAACAACAATCCCAATTGTTTCCAGAAATTCGGCCCTTCTTAGTACTCCATGTTCCATGATGATTCACAACTAACCTCAAGTATTAAAGTTCTGCAAAAACAACCCAAGAACATAATTTAATCTTCACTTTAACTTGAATCCCCACTTTAACCATACACCTCAAATTTTGCCTTAAAACACAACTCATTGATCCTTGATGATTCAAGCTTATTTCCAAGTATTAAAGTTGCTCACAATCCACCCAAGAACACAATTCTACAATGACTTTTAATTTTCCCCAATATTTGCTCAAGAACACCATGAACCCTAACTCATAAATCCTTCAATTCATGATGAAATTGCGTAGGAAACCTTAATAACACTTCAATACAACCTCAAATTAATGCTTACCTTAAGAAAATTTGGAAGGAATCAAGCTAGGGATTTTCCAAGAAATCACCTAGAAATTCATCTACAAAGAGAAGAGAAGAATGAGTGAAATTCAACCACCAAACTTGTTTAATTCATGATCCTTACATGAATCCAAGCTCACCTTTTAATTCTTGAAGCAAATGGAGAAGAGTTGATGAAGAAATTTTAAGAACTCATTCTTGATCATCTGTAACATTATAAAATTGTGTGGAGTATCAGAAGAAGCCAAGAGGATGAGACTATTCCCGTTCTCACTAGACGGAGGTGCAAAGCACTGGTATAAGACCCTTGACCCATAGAAGATAGGCTGCTAGGCAGATCTATGACAGGCATTTATTAACAAGTACTTCCCACCATAGAAAATGTTTGAACTCAAGAATCAAATTCTACATTTTAAGGAGGATCCAAATGAGATGGTAGCACAGTCTTAGGCGAGACTTAAGGAATTAATCAAAAGATGCCCTCAAGCAGGAGTTAGCCGCGACTACCAAGTCTGTCTATTCTATGAAAGACTATCTGAGAGAACGAGGAGGCATCTCGATGCTTCAGTTGGTGGATGGTTTATGCAAAAGAAATCCAATGAGGCTTGGGACCTACTTAAGTTATTGGAAGTCTCAGAGGAGCATCACACTATTGATGAAAGAAGAGGATCAGGCCATATAAGATATGGACTATATGAGGTGGATGCAGAGACATCACTCTAGGCACAAATGGCAGCCCTCACTTTCGTGGTCTCATAGATTATGAAGAACCAAGCTAACCAACAGAGTCAGAAGCCAGTTTTAGCAGCAGAACACTTTGAAGAAAACAACGAAGAATGCAACTTTGTACAATACCCAGCCAATAGAGGACAATACCAACAGGGTGGTGGATTCTATAAAAAACCCTGACCTTATGCCAACCCAATTTATGGACATTCATCTCCACAAAACACCAACCAAGGACAAATATCTAGCAGTGATCCAATGACAAAGGTTAATGCCATGTTTGAACATATTATGCAGAATCTCAACAAGGTCAATGCTATAAATGAGAACAAGTTGATGGATGTCCAAAAGAGGATGGATGGTGAGCTGGCTAACACCTACGCTTACATTCTCAACCTAAAAACCCATATTGGATAACTTGCTAACTCACTCAAAGCTCTAAACAAATAAAAATTTCCATCAGACACCGAGCTAAGTACTCAGGAGCACTGCAGATTTTACCACGTAGTCACGCTCTGAAGCAAAAAACCATTAGTAGAGAAGGAAAACAAAAAGAAGAAAGATGGGGAAGCGAGTGATAAGGGTGACAAAAAGGGGTCAAAGACAGTACGTACTGGACGAATTGGCTCCGAGGGAGTCTCTCAATGCCGAAACAATGGAAAACAAGCACTACTCTCACCCGAAGCCATCGCTAAGTTACCTTACCCGTAAAGACTCTAGGGATGACATGATACAAAATACTTCAACAAATTTATGGAAGTATTCAAGAATATTGAAATCAACTTACCCGTTTTGGAAGCGATACGAGAAATGCCCAAGTACACCAAATTTTTTAAAGGATTTGCTGACAAAGAAGAGGTGATTCATGGAAAATGAATTAATTATCATGAAAAAAGAAGAGAGCGCATTCATACAGAAGAAACTCCCAACCAAGCTCAATGATCCAAGTAGCTTTACCATACCCTTCCACTGCGACAAGGCATTGTGCAATTTAGGAGCAAGCATCAATCTTATGCTGTGGTCCGTATGCCAAAAATTAGGTTTGGGGGAGGTTAAACCCACATCAATATGCCTTCAATTAGTTGATTGATCGTTTGCCTATCCTAAAGGGATAATTAAAGATGTCATAGCGAAAGTTGACAAGTTCTACTTCCCCATAGATTTTATCATACTTGACATGGATGAAGACACTCGAATACCTATTATATTTGGAAGACCATTTCTTGCCACTAGTAAGGCAATGATTGATGTCGAAAGGGGATGTTTGACATTCAAAGTAGCCGATGAAGAAATCAAATTTAACCTTGAAGACACTATGAAAGTCTCCAATGGAGAAGTAGTAGAGTGTTTTGACCTCAATCAATATGAGATGAGGCTGAGAAAGGAGAAATAAAGAAAAGAGCAAGTCGAGTGGGAAGTCAAGGAGAGGCAACATTTGAAAGAGATACATCTACATCACCCATATGACTTTGCTTGGACAACCACACAGATGGAGGATGAACAATAAGCACTTTCAATTAATGAGGGAAGATGGGTACTCTAGCCCCTCACCGATATTATGAAGGAATAATGCTCTATCACTGAGGCCCCGACAGAATGCTTTCACGAGAAAAAGGATCTACTTGGGTCGGATATGCGGTTCGCGATCACAGACAGGTTGAGTTTGACCACTTGGGTCAGGGCACCAGGACCGTGATGGACTACGAGCATGAGTTCGACTGGTTGGTGCGTTATGTCCCTCAGTACTATGGGATGGAGGACAAGAAGGCCAAACATTTCATGAGAGGCATGTGTCCTGAGATTAGAAGGTACGCAGTACCATTGGGGATTACTTCTTACCACGAGGCGGTATAGAAGGCCCTCATTATAGAGATGGAGGAAACCCAGATCAGAGCTGCATCCGACCGACCCCAGGCTAGTGGGGGAGGGTTGAGACCGCAGGGATCAGATAGGAGGGATTGCAGACCAGGCAGGGCAGGTTAGGGTGACAAGGGCAAGACCGTAGCTGAAGCGACACCATATTGTCATGTCTGCGGGAGACATCACATTGGCATGAAGTGTTACCGTGACACAGGCCGATGCATTGGATGTGGTTTAGAAGACCACTGGGTCAGAGATTACCCACGAATTCAGGTTGAGGGCACAGCAGGACAAGTCCGTTTCCAACCACGGGCCCAGCCGAACATACTTCTGCGGCATGGGGTAGTTTAGATTGGTCAGAGGCCCCAGGAGTCAAGGAACCAGATTCAGCTACCAGCACCACCACCGCAGCTGCAGCAGGCTCGGCCAGGCCGGGTATTTCACATACAGTGGGGTGAGCAGCCCAGTATGGAGCACTTGCAGGTACTTTGCTCTTGAACAACATTCCTGTTCATACTTTGTCTGATACGGGTGTGTCCATATCTATAGTGTATTTGAGATGTGCAGTAGCATTAGATTTATCCATTGGATATCTGCCTGAGATATTGTTGGTTCGTACTGCTGGTAGTCAGTACTTATTTTTTGATGAGTTGGCAACATGATGTATACTGACTGTCGATAGACATAAGATTGATTCAAGTCTTTTGGTGTTAGACGTGCCGAAGTATGATCTGATACTTGCTATGATCTGGTTGGTTGAGAATTCCGTCCAGATTGACTGTGCCAAGAGACACATCTTACTATCAGGAGAGGTGATACCTCTTGTTATTCTGCCTGACACTGAGGTTGTCAAGCATAGTATGCAGTTGAGCATCCTGGTTCGGATTCCAATGAATTATGAAGAAGATTAGTTTGGTTAGAGGTGTGTGAGTAGAGTTTCCAGAAATTAAAACTGGTTAAGGTGGAACACTAAAGAGCCACAAGATGTTGCCCAGATGAGTATCAACGTGTGAGGATACTCTTGGAGAACCAAGAGTCTTAAGGGGGGGAGAATGTTACAGTCACCACGGGCGAACATAGATTTTCCGATGAGGATTGCTCGACGTTCAGATTCTGGTAGAACTGGGATTATGTGTAATTGGTGAACAGGACATGTTTTATAGTGATTTGCAGGTCCCGGGATGTTATTAAGGTCTATTTCCATGAAATTTCATAGTTTGAAGATGGTACGTGAGTTCCAAGTCATTTTTCCAATTTTCAAGTTTAGGGGTAAAATGGTCATTTTTGGTTAATTAGGGAAATGGACAATTAATGAAGATGATTAAGATGTAATGTTTTGTAATATGATTGAGGAATTATATTAGGGGATGTTTTGAGACAGAACTCAGAAAAAGTGCGGGAATTGGAAAACCGACTTTAAAATGGTTAAGTGAGGTGAAATAGTATCATTTTCACAAAACACTACTCTCTCCTCTCTCTCTCCTCATCGCCGATTTCTCCTTGTTCTTCATTGGTGTTTTTCAAATTTCTTGAGAAAAACTTCTCCATTTGCTTCAAGAATTGAAAGGTGACCTCATATTCATATAAGGATCATGAATTAAACAAGTTTGGTGGTTGGATTTCACTCATTTCTTCCCTTTCTCCTTGCCCGAATTTACTAGGTGATTTCTGGGAAAATCTCTATCTTGATTCCTTCCAAATTTTCTTAAGGTAAGTATTAATTTGAGGTTTTATTGAAGTGTTATTAATGTTTACTACACAATTTCACCTTGAATTGAAGGACTTAATAGTTAGGGTTCATGACGTTCTTGAGCCAATGTTGGACGAAATTAAAAGTGATTGTAGAATTGTGTTCTTGGGTGGATTGTGAGTAACTTTAATACTTGGAATTAAGCTTCAATCATCAAGGATCAATGAGTTATGTTTTAGGGCAAAATTTCAGGTGTATGATTAAAGTGTTGATTCAAGTTGAAGTGAAGGTCGAAGTGTGTTCTTAAGATGTTTTTGAACAACTTTAATGCTTGGAATTAGTTGTGATTCATCATGGAACATGGAGCTCTAAGTTGCGCCAAAAGTTTGATGAACTTTGGGGAAAAATGGAAATTTTTGCTAAGTTAGATTAAATGTTATTCCATGTTAATTAGTTGATGATTTTAAGCATGTTAGGTGTTATTGGAAGTTGGAGATAACTTCTAGGGTAAATTTGGGTTTTGGTCGAATTTAATGGATAATTGTCAAGTTGATGTTCTTTGTTGAAATTGTGGATTAATGTTGGATCAATGAAGTTTAGAACACCTAAAGATGATGGTTGAAGTTTGAAGAAAAACTTCTAGGGCCATTTTGTAATGTTGGTCAAAAGTTGGGAGAGTTATGGAATATTTGGTGTTTTGAATTTAAATATTGAATTGTGGAATAAAGTGAGATAATTTGGAGTTTTGGAAGATTTTGTCACTTTTGGAAAGTGGGGGACCAAATTGTAACTTGTGGTAAAGTTTGGGTGTTGGTTAGTATTAAGTGAAAAATAAAGTAAAGTGTGAAGTTGGAAACACTTTAACTATTTTGGGCTCTTTTTGAGAAATTGGGCCAAATAACACTTTTTAGAAAAGTACGTGGTTATGTTGTAATTTGGAAAAAATGTTTAGAATCTAAATTCCTTATTTTCTAGTTGTTAAGCTTCTTCTAGGTTACCTGTGGATTGCAAGAATTCAGGAGAAGTGCTGCAGGAATTTCGGTAGGAAATTTAGAATTTTCTCATTTGCCGTGGAGAGCAAGTTGTTATAAGATAAGGGTTCAACTTCCTTAATATGCATTTAAAGTTGCTTTTTATGTATATTGGGTGAGTTGAGATTAGTACCCAAGTTGAGGGTGGGGTCCAGTGACTCTTGGGGCTAGTTCCATGGTAAGGTTAGAGGCGTGCAAGTTTTATGCGCGGAGCTATTTTAGGAACGACAGGTAAGTAATTGATCATTAGATGATCAGCCTTGTGATCATATGATGATCTGTTTCAGGATCATTAGATGGTCTGACTTTTGATTTTATATTATTTGTATTCTTTATTTATTAAATTGTGCTCGATGGCCGATGTGATGCTTTGAGCCGCCAGGGGTTACTGTTTCGATGAAGACTGGTGTGATACTTTGAGCCGCTAGGGACCGGTACGATCCTTAGAGCCACCGGGTATTATGGTTCTGATATTTACTGGTATGATGCTTTGAGCCACCAGGAACCAGTGTGATGCTTTGAGCCACTAGGTGTTACTGTGGAGTTATTTATTTATGTACTTTATTTATTCATTTAATTTATATGTTTGTTTTATTTATGTTAACCGGTGCATTGCTATGAGCCACCGGTAGTTATTATAGCGTGTGAACCCATGTTGGGTTTGGAGCTTTCGGGGACACCGTATTGCATATCATATCATCGTGCATATCATTATCCATGTTATATCTAGGATTGTATATATTGTTAGATCATGGCAAGCTAACCTTTTATGCAGGTGTTTTGAAATAAAAACCCTTACCCTTACCTACACCCTTACTGAGTACTTCTCGAGGACTCATCCCATTACTCTTATCATTTTTCAATGGCTGTTGACCCACGACCCGTGGAGTAGCTCCGTGTAGTAGTCGGTGCTTTTGAATCTTACAGGTACATGTGGTTTATTATAGCAGTTGCTGCTTACGTTTCAGATAAGAGGGGTAGTCTTGTTTGAGGCAGATATTAGATTTTTGAGTTTTCGAGTAGACACATAAGATATGACTAACGGTGATTTCTTCTCTATTTGTGTTCAGCAGTAGCAGTACCCAGTAGTGATCACATGAGTCTTGTTGACTCGACCCTTTTAGACTACTAGGTATTCTACTGTGGTAGTTATGGGCTCTATTGTGGTAGATTGCATTTGCATATTTAGTTAGAAAGCATCACGAGTTTGTGTAATTCTGTTGCTTTCAATATTGCTACTTGTATTTAAATTACTCGGGGAGTACTTGCCCAGTACAGTAGGGGCATAGCTCCTTTATGATGCATCTGTGTTAAGCAGAACTCAACTATATATATGCTGCATGCTTATGCATTGTCATATGTTTGCGGCCAGTTTTGAAATGTGGGGTTAAGGGCATATTTGGAATGTCTTAAGGTTGCGTGTTAATTATTAAGAAATTTTTTTAACGGGTCAGTTTGGTTTCAAAATGGGCCCGCTGCACAGAGATGGCCTGTGTTAGGCTAGGTAGAGTTGTAATAGTAACACCGTCTCCGCCTCCCTTCTCCCTCCCCGCTCCGTTCGGCGCGTGGGCCTCCGCCGGGTGGGACGGCATCGTGGGGTGGTGGTGGTGACAATGAATGTGTATGATATGATAATGTGGATATTGAATTAAATGTCATGTATCGTGTATCATGGAGCACCTTTTACATTACACCCAAATGCTATGAATGACAACCATTTAGATGTAGTGTTAAGATGTATGTTCTATATGCTTCATGACCTTATGATCATTTCACATGACACGCTAACTTAGTATTTTCTATGCCTCTTTGTACATCATGTATCCCTTTCATTCTTGATGCATGCTTTAGTAACTTCCATACACCTTTCCATGACTAGCATAACTTGTATCTCTACATTTTTCGTGAACATTTGAAAGTCATGGATGACTTACTCATAGAGTGATGCATGTCTATTTCTGCATACCTTGTTGCACACTCTAGCTCTGGTATTCATTGAATATCTTTCTAGGTAGTTTGTTAAAGGAGAGAGAAGACCAACTATTCACCATGGAAAGACTCCGGATGTTACACCCACCCCAGATGTGCCATGATTTCCGATGTAATTTTTCCAGTATTAGATTATGTAAATTTTTTGGGACTTGGAGATTATGTAAATACGATGCTGATGAATGAATTAAACATCCTGAGGAGTTATTTGGAGGCTATTATACGAAATTTTAGTAATGTACAACATTTTAAGGGTCCCGGGCTGTTTGGCCAAAACAATTGGATTCGGATGGCAAAATGGTCAACTTTGGAAAATTGATGAAAAATTAAATGTTGAACAATCAAACATGGGCCGCCGGTTTTGAAGCCCAAATGGGCCGTAATGGGAAATTTCTAAATGGGCTTAAGTGGTAGAAAAGATTTATGAAAGAAAAAGAATTAAGAAAATTAAGGTTGGTAAACGAAAACGTAGAGGATTACACTTGACAATTGATCAAGGGTAGGAAATCCTAGTGTAATCCTATCTAATGGTGGAGGTTAAATTAGAAGAGGATAATGATCCTAATTATCTAAATAGAATTTGCAAAGAAAATAAAATAAATTAAGTTAGTAGTATGTTATAAGGCTTATGTAGTAAGAATTAAAAAGGAAGAAACAAAGAAAGCAAATACTCCCTCTCCCTTGGAAGTTTCGGCCGAATATTGAGAGCGTATCCATGGTGGTTTTCTTCCTTTGATATTCATCACCAAGCTTCCTAAATCAAAGATCATTAAGGTAAGGGTGTTGTTCTATAGTTAATTAGTTAAGTTCTTGGTTGAAATTAGAAAATAATCCATCTTTCTTCTCCTCTTGTGAAACCAACAATATTGGGGAATTCTTGCCAAATTTCTTCCATCAATCCTTCTTAAATCTCCAAGGTAAGAAAGTGATTAAGTTTATGAGATGATTTCCAAGCATGATTCGAAATATACATGAGTTATGGTTGATGGAAAAAACCATGTTCTTGGATATATGTTGAAAGCATGTTGGCGATGAGATTATGGAAGCATGATAAACATGTTTTATTCTTGGTTGAGTATGAAAATCATGATGGATGGGTGTTTTATGTTGGGGCCGAAATTGATGGATGAAATTGCATGATGATGTTGTTAAGTTTGTGATGAAGAAATGATGTTAGGATGTTGTTTGTGATGAAATAAAGTTGTTGGACAAATTGGAAATTAATAGTTGAGGAAAAATGTTGGAGGCCGACACTTTGGGGTAAGTTTTGTGATGATGTTGGTTGTTAAAGTATTGATTAAATGGAGTTTTGGTGAAGATTTTTTTTCAAAGACTAAAATGGTAAGTTGGATGAAGTTTGGGGTAAGAATGAAAATGGGCCGAATATTCGGCCAGAACCGAAACTATTGGGTATGTTTTGGTAAATTTGGAATTTTGGTGAAAAGTGTCATTTTATGGATTTAATTAGTAAATTGTTAAGGAAATAAATTTTAAGGATGAAAATGACACTTTTGAAAGGTTTAGGGTTAAAGTTGAAAGAAACTGAAAATTTCGGCCCAAAACCGAAATTTGGTGAAAATCAGCGATTTTTTGGAATTTTAAATATTTGGGTTGAAAAAGTTGATAAAAATGGAATTTTTGTAACTTTGTAAAAGTTTTGGATTAAATTGCAGTTTTGGAGAAATTTTTGGTATTTTGGTGCAATTTTGAATAAGTTTAAAGAAAATTTCACTAAGTAAGTGAAAAGTAAGGAGAATAAGGAATTTCACTCTTTTGGGTAAATTTCACATTTTTGTGAAGTTGTGGGCCAAGTTGTAAGTTTATAAAAAGGTTATGGACTTATAGTGTAATTATGGAAATAAAGTGGATAAGTTTCCTTTTAAGGATAAGGAATAAAGTAGTTTACTTTTTAAGTGAAAAATGTCACCTTCTAAGTTTATGGATAGAAGTATACTTTTGGATAAAGTTCAAGGATTAAAGTTGAGAATTGGTAAAGTAGCATAAGTAATGAATTTAGTTAAAAACTAAGATTCCACATGTTTTGTTAATGTCGGGATAGGTTCTTATAGTTCGGGATTATTTCTGCGGACTGTAGCGGGCACGGCCGTGTCAGAATCTGATTTACCAGGTAAGGGTTCAACTCTGTTAATATACATCATGGGATGACAGTTATGTATATTAGGTTAGTTGAGGCGAGTCCTGGGCCGGTGGTGGGGCCCTTAACTAGTGACACGGTAAGATTAGTAGTATGCAAGTCCTATGCTTTCTCGCTGCACCAACACATGTTATGCTATTTGCTTATGTTCTGTCTCTCGTCTGATCAGAGATGATCAGATTATTACTTACGACGGTCATGTTATGTGGGGAATGTACGCCCCTTCGCTGGTACCATGCGCATGTTTAGTAGTATCTATGTACATACATATGTTTCCCGATTACGGTGACAACCGTCGGGCACTGTCATAAGTATTAGCTGGCCCATGGGGATGAATGTTGCTGCCAGATCAGTCCTATGGACTCATGTTATTATATATGTTATGTTATATGCTAACCACTTTTGCAGATTCCATGTATTTTATCTCCTAATCTTACCCCAGCTCTTACTGAGTACCTTTCGAGGACTCACCCCTTATATTATTCTTTTCAGGAGCTTCCGAGCAGCATCCAGCGGGTTAGTCCGTCTGGTTGGCTATATTTTGATTACAGAAGGTAATTCTAGCACCTTGATTAGATTTGGTTAAGTTTTAGGGGTAGTCTCGATAAGGTCAAGATGAGGATAAGGTATTCCGAATAAGTTATATTTAAACGACTAACGGTTAATTTTCTTTGGTATGTCACAGCATCAGCAGTACCTTGCGGTAATCATTAGGGTTTGTGTCGATCGACCCTGCGAGCAAGTACGTTTCTAGATTAAGTAATTACGGCACTGTAGGACTGGTATGCATGCATTTACATCGGATGACTGTATTATTTTAGTATATTATGAAACTACGCACCCAATGAATTAGGTGGTAGTTCTGATCTGATGTATACGAATATTTAATCCTGTTATTGCACGATATTCTGTGAAAACCACTAACATTTTTTCCGGGTGGAGGTTGAGGCACTAAGAAACTAGAACGCCTTAAACCTAAGTAACATGTTAGAATTAATAAGTTCAGAAAAAGCTTTAAAATGACCGGGTTTTGGGTTCCACAAGTCAAAGAGAAGTTCCATTCTGCCATCACACCACGCCTCTCAGCACCATTTCTGACGCTTCTGCCATGCCGTCCGGAGAGGGGTGGTGACATCGGAGTTGATTTGGAAGCAACTCCCACCTCAAAGGCATTAGAGGAGCCTAACTTGGCCCCCAAGGTACACTCTTGCAATTTACCCTTTTCATTTTCATTTCCAACGCATGCTGATATGCTATCAATTGAGTTTGGGGGGGGGGGATTCGCGTGTAAATCATGTGGGAGTTGGTTGAGTATGTCTAATTGTGTGCTTGCATTCCTTGAACATTGATCCATATGGCTTTTACATTGTCTTTAATGATGCATGACTTTTATGTTTCGATTACTTGGTTGATGTTTTGGACTTGTGTTAATATTCAAGCATATAATCAATTTAGTGGTAGAATTGTGTTCTCAGTGTTTTAGATAGAGACTTTTCACCCGGTGAGGTGTTTGGGCCAAAATTTTAAAAAAATTCAAAATAGATAGTGTATTTTTCTTTGTTAAGAGTATCTTGACTAATGTTTGAGCTAGACCTTGCTTGCTTGAACTAGTGAAATTCACATGTGTTGTATGAATAATCGGCAAGACGATGGCAAATTAAGAATGAGCCACTTGACTAAAATAGCCAACCTGAACATTAATTCCACTAGATTACCCTCATTGAGCCTTAAGCCTGTTCATTCTTACAATCGCATCTTGAGCTAATCCATTCACTTATAGAATCCTTTCATCCTTGTACTTCATGTGCATGCTTGGTGGTCTTTAGGTGCTAATTTTTAGGATGTGTGTACAATTTGGGTTTTGTGGAGTACATGTACATTTGTTGAGCTATATGAGAGTGAAAATAGCATCTTTGGACAGTAAGTAAGTATGTGCCTAGTGTTATAATTACAAAAGAAATGCACCGAGTATGAAAAGAAAAATGTGAAGAAAATGGTGCAAAGTGAGAATTTCTACAAAAAGGCACTTTAGCATAAAGAAAGATCCAAGGATGACAAAACAAAATTGAAAGGTTGAATTATGTGCAAATGTACTAAAATAGTGAGTGAGTTACAAAAGAGCGAGTGAGTTTGGGATTTAGTCTGTAGACTTTCGTGCCCAACTTGCATGTTCATGTAAGTCTTAAGCTCCACTCATATACATAGCCTCCAACAGAATTCCTCTAACACCAAGTCTGGTCTCATTACAACCATTGCAAAGACCATCCGACCGAGGAAGCATACAACGTCTCTAGGGACAATGGTGGAGAAGTTTCAGTTCATTGGCAAGCTTATGGATTGAAGGCATTAGACAAGGTCACATGCACACATTCACTACCTTTTTTATGAGAGATAAATACTTAGGGAGTGACCCTCTATCTACTTCATTGAGAACATAGTTCTAAAACTTGATTGATTATGTGAATCTTTATTGACATGCGGTCCTGAATCATGAATTGACTAAAGTAGACATAGAGGAAATGAGAAATTAGAGATTGTAGATGAGAGAGAGAGACTTACAATTGAGATCATGAGCAAAGGAATGGATTCGAGGGTAAACTTCTAAATAGAGACTTCATCAAGGTTGTCGACATGGCTGGCATGAGTTTGTTCTTCACGAACTTTCCAGAGGAGTGGATGAGAGAGAGTATGTGGATGCATTTCTTGCTATTTGATCATGTAATCAATATATTTGTACCGTTCAAGAGATCCAAGGGACAAGAAGTTCAGATTCGTCAAGTACACAAATGTTAAGGATATTGAAAGTCTGGTGCAAAGAATTCAGTCAGTGGTTGTTGGAGCGGTGACCCTAGTTATTAATAAAGAAAAGTTCAAGCGAGTTTGGGTTGACAGAAATGTGAAGACAGGAGAGCATGTGTAGGAATTCTTGCCACACAAAGATACTTTTGAGATGGTACTTGAGCTTATGAAGCTAAGTGGAAGCTCAAAGTTAGCTATAAGTAGCTCACTTTATCTCACCTCAGCTAGAAGTAGCTGAACTTAGCTCTCATAGCTAAGTAGGAGCTCAAGGTCAGCTAGGAATACCTCACCTTAGCTCATCTCAGCTATAAGTAGATGGACTTAGCTCACATCAGCTCAAGGTCAGCTAAAAGTAGCTTACCTTAGCTCAACTCCAGTTAAATGTAGTTAGACATAGCTCAAGTCAGTTCAAGTCAGCTCACTACAGCTCACAGGAGTTGGTAGTAGTTTGACTTTAGCTTACTCTAGCTAGAAGTAGCTATACATAGATTAAATTGAGCTTACACTAGTTAAAAGTAGATAGACTTAGCTTGCCTTATATTAACACCAGCTCATAAGAGCTGGGAGTAGCTAAACTCAGCTCTAATCAAGCTCATTCTAGCTAGAAGTAGCTAGAGTAAGCTCACTCCATCTAGAAGTAGCTGGACTCAACTTAAAGTTACCTCACTCCAACTATAAGTAGTTGTAGTCAGCTAAAATTTAGCTCATGTTATTTATAAGTAGCTAACACTAGCTCATGTTATCTAAAAGTAGCTAACTCCAGCTCAAGTTGCTATTTAGAAGCTAACTTGAGCTTATGTGAGCTATTTATGAAGTAGAAGAGTGTTTAAGCTCAATGCGAGCTTAGTTTGAACTCTTATGAGTTCAAGATGTGGAAATGGTTTTGTGAGTTAACTTTATGTAAGCTTACTCTACTCTTTGTGTAAAATATAATATGACACCTTTTGGTGAAGAGATATGTCTCTTGGTGAAAGGGTGACAACCTTTAAAGAAATGGTGCAACCTTCCACCCAAACATTGTGATGTTTTGGCCAAAAAAAGCAACACCTTGGGCAAGGGTTGCCATGCCTTTTCGGCATTGAAAGAGGGCTTAAGGGCCATCCTATTGGGGTGCCACCATTTCCGAAATGGTGCAAGGGCACCCCTTGCCCCTTGGTGGTGGGGTTTCGGCAATTGAGGGGTGTCAATGGCCACCCCTTATTGCCTATAAATACAAGGGCATTTCCCCACTTTCCTCTCATCCCTTGGCAGCATTTCCATCTCTACTTCTCCCTCTCTCAAGATTTATTAGGAAGCATTCTTTTAGAGTTTTGTAGGTGAAACCACATTACAGATTCTTCATCTCTAATCCGTCTCTAATGAGAAGCCTTCAAGTCCGGCCTTTTCTTCAACTAGGAGCAAGGAACTTTTTTGTTCATTAAGCAGTTTCCTTGGTGCAAGGTACACTCTCTTCTCTCTTCTCTCTTAGTATATTATATAGTTTCATCTATGTCATATGAGATATATATGAGGCATGATTTGACAAAGACATCATGTTATGACTTAGTTTACTACTATATGCAATATGTTTGCAGATGGATGACATGATATCATGTGACATGCTAGTGGTGAATGTATGACATATTAACATGAAACGCATGTTATTAAGATCTTAAAATCAACGAATGGTATCAGAGCTGTGGTTCTATATATGATCTTGTATGTGTTACACACATGAATTGTGATATATATGTATGTGTATGGCGTAATGATAATTTTTGGATCTTTCTTAGTCTCTTTATACATCATATGCATACGGATTAACATATATAAATTCCAAGATTCATAGCACGATATCTTTGTATAATCATGCCCTTCCATATCCATGAGGAAGAAAGAGAAGAAGAATAATAAGAAGAAGAAAACAGAAGAAGAAAATGTACCTTGAACCTTGGCGAATGTGGAGTCTCTTCTTCTCGGATCTTTAAACCTTCTAGTAGTTCTTCAAGGCCGGATTGTATGTGCATGAAATGAGACTATTTGTGTTGAATAAACACAAAGAATTGTCCACCCGAAATGCTCTAGGAAGTACAATAATTTCAGCTAAGAATAGAGAGAATGTGAAGGAGAAAAACGAGTGTCAAAGCTTATGTATGCAGGGCAGCCTCCTCATCCTTTTATAGATGAGAGGGGAGGCAGTAACTCCCTCCCAAGGCTGAAAATACACATAATTTCCGCCCTAGGGAGGTTACTTCCTCCCTTGCCCCCTTATGAGGCCAAATACAAGGTAAGCTCCATGTAACCTCCCTTTTTGGCGAACGAGTGCCTCCTTAGAGGCACCTCTTCACCTCTTTCAGCCTTCCTAAGGGTAGTTACACATATGTAACCACCTAAGAAGTATTCCCATGTAGTAAGGTGCATACACCATGCACCTAGGGTGCCCCTTTTACCAAAATACCCTTTATTTTGTC
>JBBYHH010023878.1:0-16602 GCA_038382905.1 Daphne laureola
ACCATTTTGACCCGACTCCCAGATTTTAGTGTATGTATTTTGTATAGACTATAGCAGCTCTGTAGCATAGAATGCACAATCATGTAGTTTTGTAAGAACAACTAAGGAATGTTGTATGAACTATTCTGTTATATATGAGAGTTCCTTTTTGGTCTGTTGTGTGTTTACTTTATCAGGAAGTGCTCACCTGAGGCAGCCTTCTTTCGGAGCATCTAGTCTGACCTGAGCTCAGTATATCTGCTATCTGTTAGTATTCTGTTTTGCAGGAGCAAGGAATGCTTCTAAGGTATATTATGTCTTACTCTTGTTAGGACCGTTTACATGGGTTTCCCACACTACTGTGCTGCACGTTTACAGGCACTATCGCACCGCCGCCCTCCGACCCCGCGACCGCTTCCCACCGGGCCGTGTGTGCAGGGGGTGCTGTGACATACTGGGTCATTCTGTAATTTCTGGTTTTAAGGTATTAGGCTCCCTGTTAGAGTATTTTGTTTCTAGGGTTAGTCTAGCTGGAGATGTGTTAGTTGTCTGTTTATTTTCTGTTTGATACAATCAGCAGTAGCAGCAGTATAGTATGGTATATCCGGGCTCTGTACGTGTACATTGCATATAGATATAATTACACGATCTGCTATGTTCTGATCTGTAATTTTGTTTGATTTTATTTTCTCGCGGAGTTCTTGACCAACCAAGTGGGCGAGACTCCTTTCTGTGCATCTAGGTTAAGCTGAGCTTAACATTAGTTATGTATGTTATCTGTTTTTGTGATTTTCCACCGCAGGTTAGGAAATAAATTTTTAAGGTCGGGTTTTGGGACCGCCAAGTCAAGTTAAGTGCTCTGTATCACCGACCACCGCCTGGTTTCCTGATTCAGACTTCTATTTTCTCAACTATACACTTCCGCAGTGCCAGGAACGGTTGTGGTGGTGACACTATCGGTAGTTGACCCCGACACTTCTAGCATAGTACGTACTCTGACAAACAGTAAACTCTGGGCTCTGTAGCTGTAGCTTGCATGTTAGATAGTATTTCTGCTGGTCTGTATATATTTAGTTTTCAGGGAGTACTTGCCCAACGAAATGGGCGTGGCTTCTTTCTATTGCATCTGGTATTGAGCGGAGCTCAACTTATTGTTCTGTTTGATTGTGCGATTCTCCGTATAACTGCTAACATGTTTTGGGTGTAGGTTTAGGGCTTAAACTAGAACGCCTTAAGCTTGAATAATGTCGTAGGAATTAAGATTTGCGAATAAATTTAAGGGCCGGGTTTCTAGGTCCGCCAAACTAAGTCGTTAGCGGGAAGATCGATACTGCCATCACCGCGCGCTCCCCGACACTGCTACAGTAGCCCTCCGCCATGCTAGGAATGGGGTGGTGGTAACAGTATGTTTGAAATGGTGAACACCACAATTTCATTTTGTTATGCTCTCACACTAAGTTCTTCAAGCCTTTATGTCACCACCCCCCTCCGTCAGACACACTCGGAGGTACCGCGCAGCGGCGCGGAGGGAGGAGGCGACGGCGGGATTTCTCCCAAATTTTCCATCACAATCGGAATCCACCTTTTCATGGTGGGTTAAGCCCATAACCCGGTAAAATACCATAAATCCTGCACTTCATAATTAAACTCATACAGAACAATTTCAGTTTTTCCAAGCAAAACTGTTTCCAAAAGACCTATTGTCGGTCAAAGATTGTAAGTAAATTCCACAGAATTCCAAATCATGTTCTGTAAATTTTGTATTAAACTAGACACATAGATCTATGCTCAAAAAACTTTTCATCTTAAAACTCCCAGCCAAACAGTACATTTCATTCAAGAAAGTTTAGTCACAAATGCAGTTTTTATGAAAATAGCTTTACACGTCTAACCTTCCATATAATTATGCAGCCAACCCTTCCAACCGAGCCATAATTCATACACTTATAATGGAGACAACATATACAACAGATCATGTATATATAACTACCTGAGCTCAGCTTAGACCAGAAGGTCCAGAAAGGAGCCCAACACTCCCCGAGTAAACATACTTCAGAAAATTCACAACTACCTAGTATGAAAATGTGGGATACAAACTACGTCTAACTATATGTACAGGTGCACACTACAGCTACATAGCCCATAACTGAATATTTTGCACCTACTATCAAATGTTGGATTGTCTCTTGTGACAATCCTCAAAAGGTCCTTGCTTCTGCTGCTACCGCTACTCTAACCTACAAAAACTATAGATCAATCGTGCGGCCTACTCCGCCGATTGCTTTCCAGAGGCTCTTGAAAATGATATTTATAAATGGTGTGAGTCATCGAAAGATACTCAGTAAGGGCAGTGGTAAGGATAATGGTATTAAACAAAATCTTGCATAACATGGTTAGCGAAAAGCATTAGTCCTGCATAAAAAGTTAGCACGGTTTATATCGCAAACAGAGATGCTGCTGTGCAATTTGTGCACAGCAGACATATTTACAAATGTGTGTGTCTTGCAGGGCAATGTCACGAATAAATTCCTGCATAAAACCAGATTAGAGCATTCCATACAAATATCACACAGAACACACAACATACAAACATACATACATAAATCCCATCGCCCCGCAGGCACACATTTCCAGATCTCCTGCAAACAAAGGACAGAACAGATACATATATAACACACAGAAGTGAACAGAATTGGTGGCCCCCAATGCCTCATACAGAAGCACTTGGGCAGAACAGACATATATACAGAACTAAAGGCGTGGTACCAGCCAAGGCCTAGGACCGTTAACAGAAAAGCTGCCTAGAATAGAACAGACAGAACAACTAAGTCTTCACGTCACAGAATGCCGATCAAAGATCAAGGCATTACAGATCCTCATCTGTGATCACAAAGTGATGCAGAGATCCCCAATCGGATGACTGGGTCACTAGAGCTCCGTACCTGCATACCATTATCCTTACTACATAACTAGCCCCGCGAGTCACCGGGCCCTACCCTCGACCCCGGTACTAGTCCTAACTTATCAGATATACATACCGGTAAATCAGAGTGCATATCAGAGAAGTTAAACCCTTACCTGAGCAACCTCGACAAATCAGAATTTCCTCAAAAATCTTATAGAATCTGACTTTTTCTGAATTCTTATTCAATCCATAACAAATATTAATTAATCACATATCCAACACAGAATTATTTTTTAGGTTTCATTTTCTTACTTTTCTGACACTTAACAAATTCCACAAGTTTGACACTTTATCCAAGAGTGCCCAAAACTTCTCATTAACTTCGATACTCATCCTTACATACTTAATCACCTTTAACACACCAAAACATAGCAAATAACACACCTTCTCACAAATTTTCCTCATATATTCAATACATCCCATTTCTAAAATTTATCAAAATTGCTCCAAACTTCCACATAACTTCACTTAATTATTTATCACACTTGTAGAAACATCAACCAACCACAAACATACACTTTCACAACCAACCATTCAACTTATACCCCTTTTTAATTTCAGCCCCAACATGTCCAACACACCAAATTAATCCTTCCTACCACCAATCCACTATTCACACATCCACACATCAAATAAGCATCAACCAATCACTTAACACACAATTCTCATACAATTCCACATTACCCACCAAATCGGCCAAAACATGATCCTTGCCAAATCATAATTTTTTCATACTTTCCACACCAATTATACACCTCAAGAACACAACAAAAACACTACAACCAACTACGAAATCAATACACAACATTTTCCTAATTTCCTTAATAAATACGGCCTAACACTTAGCATATAATTAGGTGATGAATTTAAACTTACTTCCAACATAAAAGTTGCTCTCTAGCAAGTCAAGAACACACTTTTAATAACTCCCCAATCAAATTTCAATAAATTCTCCTCCATCTCAAATTAAACCTTATAACTTAGCTACTTGTTCCATAATGAATTGAGCCTTATACCAAGAATTAAAGTTACTCCAAACCCACCCAATAATACCAATTAAACAATACTTTTGACTAAATCCAACATTTAATTCTCCACCAAAAATTTCATCCCTAACACATAGCTCATAGTTCCACAAAAAATTGATCAATGCTCCAAGCATAAAAAGTACTCCAAATCCACCCAACAATAAAAATTTAACCTCAATTTAAAGTTCCCCCAAAATTGATTCAAGAACACTTACGAACCCTAGACCAAATCTTCCAATTCTTGATGTTTTAATGAAGCTATGCTTACCAACACTTCAATACCAACATTAATCCATGCTTACCTCACAAAATTGATGAGAAATTTGATGAAGAACTTCACCCACCAAGCTCTTGATTTTTCGATTTGAGGATGGAGGGAGAGAAATGGAGTTCCTAAGCTTCCAATCTTAGTTCCTAAGTGAATCTAACATGAAACTAACTTAACCTATCAATTTGGAAGGCTAACAAGTGAATTTGGATGAAGGAAATGAAGGTTCCATGGAAGAAGAGGGAGCTCCAGTTCAGCGATGAAGGAGGTAGAGGAAGAAGGTACATTTTCTTTCTTTTGTTTCTTAACTCATTTTCCCATTAATACTACCTTATACATATTTATTTACTAACATATGGTTTCTTTAATTACTAACCTTACAAAAATACTAACCTTTAACCTTACTAATTCTTACTACCTCACATTTTATTTATTAACTTATACTATAAATTTCTACTACCACAAATAATATCACTACTTTATCTTATTCAATATTTTGTTGACATGTGTCAACCACTAACTGTATTTTTATCTTATTCTACATTATTCTTACCTTAACACATATTAACCTTAACAAATTAATTCTAATGTTACTTAATCAAATTTTACACTTAATAGATTTTATTCTAATGATTTACCCTTAATTCTTCAGATTGACCATTTTGCCCCCCAAATTATTCCCGGCAAAATGGCCGCGAAATTCCATTTCAGTTTTCCAGATATTATTTCCCGGAGTGGGTGTAACAATTCCCCCTACCTTAAAAATCTTCATCCTCCAAGAGTCCAACTAACACTGACCCATCAGAACACACCAGCAGAAAGTGTAATAGAATCAGAATTTCCTGAACCAGGATGTACAGATCCATAATTCATACATATGCACTCATACCAAAAGTGAACAAACAGAATTATCATCCACCACACTTTCGCTTAAGTTAACAGAGTCCCGATAATTCCATAATTGACTCCCGATCAACTTTATCGGAAAAACAAACTTCGTCATGGAGGCTATAACATTCTTCCCCCCTTTAGGACTCCTGGCATTCCACGAGTCATCAAGGTAACATCCAAAATATTCATAGCCACCCGACAATGATATTTCTTCATGGTACTACTTCAGCTCTAACGGAAGTTCATCCTCACGGATGATCTGGACCAAATTCAGAATACTCTCTTTGAGTATACTGATGCAGAAGGCTTTAGTATAGTTACATCTATCTTCTGAAAATTCCTTCCTATTAGAAGATTTCCCCAATACGGAAATCGTACAACTTTTCTCACACTAATCATATATGTCCTCAAACAGAATCACATAAACCCATTAGGACCAATTCACATACAGAGGTGTATCCAACACCAACTAATCGAACCATATCCAAAGCTTACCGACAGAAAAATCACATTTAAATACTATCTCCTTCACTAACACATATTAACTTCCCGAGGTATGATTCAGAATCTTATCACACATGTCTAATAGTCAGATACTCAAATATTGCACATTCTTGTGCAATAGCAAACATAAACACAATAACATCAAAGTTACCCAGACAGAAAGATAATCCAGAAATGATCTACTCACCTTAATTTCTCATTAAACTAAATGTTCTCGAACCAGCGTCTCATAGGCGGGAGAGGTAGTTTAGACTACCTTCAAGAGCCTTTCAGCATCGCATCCTTCAGGCACATCTTGTTGTACCCTGAGTTAGCTACCGGTGGTTTAATCCGGCAACCCCAAACAGTACCGAGTACTAAGTCTAACTGATACTCACGACAGACTTGCCTTATCATCAAGGCCCCAAATTGTTTTTCAAACACAATGCTGTCACCACAACCGACCTTTAGTCAACTATTTTTAGAAAATTCCAGAGATGTCCAAATCTAGTTCTGTAAATTTTCTCTTAAACTAGACACGTGATGCTACGCTGACAACAATTTGCAATCCAAAACTCCAAGTATATCAGTGCAGTTTATTCATACAAGTTAGGCCACAATTTTCTATTTTTCCTGAAAATAGCTTTATGTCTAGTTTAAGTTTAATTCCTGAACTAAATCTACAGACTGAAATAAATGCTAAGGATTTAACCCCAATCCTGAACTTTCACATCAAAGGAAAGAACACTTACAGAAATAGTCAACTTTCTAACCAAAAGTAGACAGCAGCGTTCCTAATGGCTCTGTTGTGTAGATGCAATGTATGATGCATGATGCAACTACCTAACAAAAAATTTTACATCAAACACATCATATCCTATCACCGATCAGCCAAATCCTTAATGACTAAATCCTATACATTTCTCACACATCACAGATATTCCATAATCCTCTTGTATCGAACATGTTTAGACCGGTCGCCTGTAGTTCCACCTCTCGTTCCAGAAGAGTTCTCGCAAAGCGGTGGCCAACCTCTTTACAGAACCATCCTGGACTAATTGGTGGCACAGGCTCCACCATCCAAACATCTCCTTCATGAACTCTGAAACTTACTTACTTTATTTAACCTGCTCTGATACCAACTTGTCACCACCCACCCGCCAGACACCCTCAGAGCTACCGCGCAACGGCGCGGAGGGAGAATGGCCACGGTGGGATTTCTCCCTAATTTCCATCACAATCGGAATCCACCTCATCATGGTGGGTGAAGCCCAAAACCCGAAAAAATACCATAAATCCTGCACTTCACAATTAAACTCATACAAAACAATTTCAGTTTTTCCAAGAAAAACTATTTCCAACAGACCTCCTGTCGGTCAAATATTTTTAATAAATTCTACAGACATCCAAATCATGTTCTGTAAAACTTTTATTAAACTAGACACATAGGGCAAGCCTCACAAAAAAGTTCAGCTCAAAACCCCTAGCCAAACGGTACAGTTAATTTGAGAAATTCGGTCACAAAAGCAATTTTTCTGAAAACAACTTTACATGTCTAATCTTCCATATAATTATGCAGCCAACCTTACCAACCGAGTCATAATCCATACACTTATAACGGAGATAACATATGAAGCTGATCATGTATAGATATATGTATAACTAACTGAGCTCAACTCACACCAGAAGCGCCATAAAGGAGCAAAACACTCCTCTAGTAAACATACTTCAGAAAATTTACAACTACCTAGTATGAACTTGTGGGATACTAAATATGTCTAACTATACGTACAGGTGCACACTACAACTACAGAGCTCATAACTGAATGTTTTGCACCTACTATTAGAAATTGGATTGTCTCCTATGACAATCCTCAAAAGGTCTTTGTTGCTGCTGCTTCCGCTACTCTAAGCCACAAAACTACTGATCAACCGCGCGGCCAATTCCGCCGGTTGCTTTCCAGAGACTCCTGAAAAATGATAATCAGAAAGGGATGAGTCCTTGAAAGATACTCAGTAAGGGCAGCGGTAGTGATAATGGTACTAAACAAAATCCTACACAAACATAGTTAGCGAAGAGTGTTAGCCCTCCAGAAAAGGTTAGCACATAGTATATTGCAAACAGAGATGGTGTTGTGCAGTTTGTGCATAGCAGACATATTTATAGATGTGTGTGTATCCCGCAGGGAAATGTCATGAACTAATTACTGCACAAAACAGATTATAATATTCCACACAGATATCACACAGAACACAGAACACAGAAACATGCATATATACATCACATCGCCCTGCAGGAACACATTGCCAGATTTCCTGCAAATGAAAAACAGAACAAATACAGACATATCACACAGAAGTGAACAAAATTGGCTGCCCCCAAGGCCCCATACAGAAGGGTGCACTTGGAAAGAACATATATATATACAGAACAGAAGGCGTGGTACCAGCCACGGCCTAGGACCCTTAACAGAAAAGTCGCCCATAACATAACAAACAGAACAGATAAGTCTTCATGTCATAGAATGCCGATCAAAGATCAAGGCATTATAGATCCTCATCTCTGATCACAAAGTGATGCAGAGATTTCCAATCGGATGATTGGGTCGGCAGAGTTTCGTACCTGTATACCATTATCCCTACTACATAACTAGCCCCGGGAGTTACTGGGCCCCACTCTCGACCCGGGTACTAATCCTAACTTATCAGATATATATACCGGTAAACCAGAGTGTATATCAGAAAAGTTAAACCCTTACCTGAGCAACCTCGATAAATCAGAATTTCTTCACAAATCTCACAGAATCTGACTTTTCTGAATTTCTTATTCAATCCACAAAAAATACTAATTAATCACATATCCAACATAGAATTATTTCCCAGGTTTCATTTTCTTACTTTTCTGACACTTAACAAATTCCACAAGTTTGACACTTTATACAAAGGTGCCCAAACTTCCCTATTAACTTACATAATCATCCATACATACTTAAACATCTTTAACACACCAAAACATAACAAGTAACACACTTTCTCACAACCTTTCCTCATTTATTCAATTCAGCAAGTTTCCTGAAATACACACAATCTTGCCAATCCTCCACATAAACACACTTACTTATTTATCCAACTTATACAAATATTAACCAAACACAAACATACACTTCCGCAACCAACCACCCATGTTACACCCAGCATTGGCAGGCGATGATCCTCCAGTGTATAGGGGCCGGTGGACAAGTCATTACGTCCATTGAAGCTTGAGATAAATGATTAATGTACGTGGATGATTGTTAATTTTCAAGTTTGAGTTATATTTAAGGTACTGGTCATTGCATGTTATTGGAGGGTAAAAAAAATGTGTTGGTGGATAATCTTGTTTGAGTGTATTGGTTAATAGTTGGTAGGGAGAAATAGGTTTTTCAGATTTCAGGTGATTCAGGCGAACCACGGGCGACTCGCGCCCAAAGGCGGGCGATCGCCTGAAATTTAAAAATGAGAAGTGAAAATGAACAGGGCCTCGGGCGAGCCACGAGCGACTCGCAGCATAAGGTAGGTGATCGCCCGAGCTCAAAAATGAAAAGAGACAAGGCTGTGAGTGAGTCGCGGGTGATCGCCTGTGTTGGAAAAAGGAGCAGGGCCAGGGGCGCAGGCGACAGGATGAATATCCCGAGCGATCGCCCGACACACCTGGAATGAAATTTTTCACGGGTTGTAAACCTGAAATTAGAGAGAGAAAAATCATTTTCTCCTCTCCCTTCATCGAAACTGCGATTCTTGAAGCTCCAAAGGCAAGGATTTCACCATTCTTTATCCTTTTCAAAGCGGAAAAGCTTGATTCATGTTATAATCATCGAGGTAAGGTGATTTCCAACTTGTATTTTTTTATTCAACCTTTGTTTAGAGATTTTGGGAAATCCCCAAATTTGAATCCAAATTTGATCCTTAAAGAGAAGCTTGTTTTTGTGGTATTAAAGTGTTAAAGGGTTTTTTATGATGTAGAAACAAGTTCTACTCCATTAATTAGGTATGAAATGGTTGAAATTTGAAGTTTAGGGTTGATGAACAATGATGAATGAAAATTAGGGGACTGTTAAATTGAGTTTAAATTAATGGTATTGGATGTATTTGGAGAAATATTGATACTTAGAATATTGTCCAAATGTTGCTAGCTCATGGACCTAAGGAAAAGTTCATAGATATTGGTGGACAGATGAAGTGTCGTACTTTGTTGAATTATTGATTCAATTATGTTTGTATAATGATACTAAGTAACTTTAATACTTGGAGTGAGTTGCAAATCATAGCGTATGATTGAGATTTGGATTGAATTCAAAGTTGTGTAATTTTGAGAAAATGATTCACAGTGAAGGGAAAGTGAAATGTTTATCCATGAAAGTTGGGTAATTTGGTTAGGGTTTGATCAGTTTTGGAATAATGGGCTCAAATGGAAAATATTAGTTAAACTTGGTATGTGTTAAGGAAAGTGAAATGTTTGGCTATGGATATTCTTGAGTTATGTTATTATGCGTATAAATGGAATTGTATGGCGATTGGTTAAGAATTGGTCGTTTTAGGATTTACGGCCAAAATTTTTAATTGTGGTAAAGTTAAGGTTTAGCGAGGAGCATTGTTAGTTATTGATGGAAAAATGTTTAGAATCTGGGTTTCTTGTTTGCAGGTTAATAAGCTTCGGCTGAATTGTCTGTGATTGTAGAAAAACAGAGGAAGTGCTGCAGAAATTCCGGCAGGAAGTTGGACTTTCTTTGAGTTGTTGCTAGTGAGCAAGTGTTTATTAGGTAAGGGTTCAACCTTCATAAATACGTATTAAGGTAATGCTTAGTGCCATTTAGGTTAGTTGAGATCAGTCTTAGACTGGTGGTGGGGTCTCTGACTGGTTCGATGGTAAAGTTAGGGGCGTGCAGGTTTTATGCGCGCGGACTTGTTCTAGGAGCGACATATAAGAAGTTAGTTAGTTTAGTGATCGTATGACGATCTGTTCCGGGATCATTAAATGATCTGGCTAAAGGTTTTATTTTAGTTGTATTCTTTAATTGTTGGTGTGTGATCTGAGATTGACTGGTATGATGCTTTGTGCCGCTAGGGACCGGTGCGATGCTTTGAGCTACCGGGAGTACTATTCCGAGATTCACCAGTGTGATGCTTTGAGCCGCCGTGTGTTATGGTTATTATTCTGATGATAAACTGGTGTGATGCTTTGAGCCGTCGGAGTTCGGTGTGGTGCTTTGAGCCACCAGGAGTTACTGTCCAGAGTTTTATTCTGTGCATATGGTTTTACTGCATATCATTTTATAGCATGAACTGTTCCTAGCACGCTAACATTTTCATGCAGGGAAATATTTTTAAACAAAAACCCTTACCCTTACCTACACCCTTACTGAGTATCTTTCGAGGACACACCCCTTATTATTACCATCTTTGTCAGGAGGTGCTGATCTACCATCGGAGGAGTAGCTCCGTGTCATGGTTGGTGTCTTTGTGCCTTAGAGGTACTTGTATTTTATTAAAGTAGTTGCTGCTTTTGTTGTAGATTGGCGAGGTAGCTTGGTTATAGAAGATATTTTATATCTTAGTAGTGATTTACGCATAAATTGTGACTAACGGTATTTTCTTCTCTGGTTGTGTTCAACAACAGCAGTACCCAGTACAGGGTGCCGGAGTCTGGTAGACTCGACTCTTTTGGACTACTAGGTATTCCATCATGGCAGGTTTGGGCTCTGTAGTTGTAAATGACATATGCATGTATAGTTAGAAAGCATCATAATTATTGTATAATTTTGTTGCTTGAAGATCTTGCTAAGATGTACATGATACATGCTTGTGCGATATTTTTATGTTTGCAGCCGATTTTGAAACGTGGGGTTTAAGGGCATAATTGGAATGTCATAAGGTTGCGCGTTATTAATTTGAGAAAATTTTTAACGGACTGGGTTTGGTTTCAAATTTGGGTTCGCTGTACCGAGGTGACCTGCGTTAGGTTAATTGAGTAGAGTTTAGTCCTGACACCCGTTTCCGCCACCCCCGCTCCCGCTCGGCGCGTGCACCTCCGCCGGGCCGACCGGGTTGGTGGTAACATCACCGCCATTTTCAGTCGTTCGTCTCCTCCCTACCGCCGGTCGGGGTTGTCTCCGTGCGCAGCGGCCGCAGTTCACCTGGGGTCTAGCGCGTTGCAGCTTCATCGGCGCATTTGGTCGCCGCGTCTCTGGCCGATTCGAGTTCGGCTTCATCGCCGCAGTTCGATCTCTAGTTTTTCAGGTCTCGCCCTCCGTCATCGGCGTTGCCACTAGTTATCCCGATGGCCGTCTGGGCCCTTGGCCTGGTTTTGGTTAGTATGGGCTCCGATGGAACTGGCCGTTGTGCCTCTCGCTTGCGCTTCAGTGGGCTAGCGTAAACAAGGACGTCCTCCAATGCGGACTTTGGTTGTTATTGCTAGGGTGTTGTTGGTACAGACGTTGTTTTGGGCACTTCTTTATGAGGTCCCGTCACGGTGGGCTGTTTCGGGGTTGAGGATGCAAGGACAGTGGCGAAGCCAAGAATTGAGGGTAGGGATGGCGGAGAACTACAAATATTATTTTCATTCAATAATGTAATTTGAAGAGTATACTTTAAACGAGTTAGTCGAGAGAAAAAAAAATTGTATATATATTAAAAGTCACTTAAAAATCTAAATTATCGTAAAGTATATATCAAAAGCTATAAAAATCTAATATAATTTTCTTTCAAGTCAGTGACATATAGATTTAATCTTCTACAAGAAATACAAAATAAAAAGGCACATCTAATTTTTTCATCCTTTTTTTTCCTTCACAAACTTCATATCGATTTCAAAAACTTTTAAATTTTTTGGCAACTTCTTACTAAAATAATACACGTAGCCGCCAAAAAATTGACATTATTCATGAATCAAAGACAATATTCATTTCTTACAATTTTTTGTACCTCGTCTTTTTAAGTGTGATTTCTTCTAGATGGAGTTTTAATTTCATGAATGTGCAACGTTTTCTTTTAGAAGAGAAAAATGTTTACCAATCATAGAAAAAATTAACAATTTGCTTTAATTAAAAAATATTGTTATCAAAATTTTCAAAAACAACACACCCATAATGTTTTACAAATCAGATTTTATGTTTGGGTTGGGTGAATTTTTTTTCATTTGAACTCAATTCTCATTATCTAATGGATTATTGAGTAATATATTTAGATTATAATTATAAAAAATATAAAATTTAATCCTAATGAATCTAAATTATACTATATATCTCTACATTTATAAAAAATTAGGGGTGACAACTCGCAGTTGCCACCCCCAGTCCCCACACTCCTCCGCCACTGTGCAAGGAGCGAAGGAGGTGGCTGTTCCGGCAGGGCTGAGCATCGTCTCGCCCTGCCTAGAGGTATGAAGGATTGTTGGTCAAGTTATTTGGGTTGTGGGTATCCCTGGATAACTCGGGACCGATGGACCGTTCTCGTTTCGTGGCCGGTCATCGATTTTTGTGGTCTTGCCCACTTTATGCGGTTGTTATTTACTTTATGTCAGACCTTCTATTATTTTTTCGTTAGTTTGTTTTGTGCTTTTGTTTTGTTTTGTTATGTTGGATGATGCGAAGGTAGTTTGTTGTGGTTAGCATTGTCACTATGGTTTGTGCTCTCCTCAGCCCACCATGGTGCGCCGGCCGGTGTCATTCAGCTTTTGGGTAGTCAGGGGTATCGGGAGCCTGATACCAGATCCTTTTACCACCATAGTGGTCATGATTGTCGTCATGAGTTCGCTTTACCTATTGAGACCAGTTTGTGGGAGCTAGCCTTAGTGGTTTTAGTTTTTCATTATATTGATATTTATGTGATAGTTTCACCCGTTGTGCGTTGGTTTGGATGTACCTTTTGATACTTTAGCTCGTCATTACTGACTTATTTTGTAATGAGTTATCATTAATAAAATAAGTCTTCTTTTGTTGGAGACAAAAAAACTTGTATCACATGATGCTCGTTCTATTATTCGATGTGACAAATGCATCTTCCCAATTTCTTCACACAGTTCTATACAAATCTTTACACTCTAGCTAGTTTTTACAATGATTAGTAATTTCTTGGTTCTGCGTGCAAAAAAATCTACTTAATTAATTCCAAAATACAAATTAATGACTCTTCTTTTCATCACTCTATTTTATCCATTCACGTTTGTTCTGTTAATGCAACTCTAATACTCAAACATTAAGTCGTCCAACTCAATTGTCATGTGATGTGAAATCCACTTTTACTGTTGTAGAACTGATGTGGGATCCACTTTTGCTGATATGGAGCTGATGTACAAAAAAAACACGTCCTCTATCGCCGATTCCGACATCATGACTCTCAACGTCAGCGGCCAGATCGTTTAGATGACAAAGCAAACCCTCGCTCTCATTGGCTGTCAATCGGTCCTCTCTCATCTCGTCGGCCCGTCGTCGTTCCTAGATCACGACCCAGACCATTTCTCTCTCCTCTAGTCTCTCGCTTCTCCGGATCTGCTCTCTCACATCGAACCTCCGCGTCTTTGACCTCCATGACCTCCTCCTCGAGTCCCGGTTTTACGGCATGGAGCAGATCCTCGTCGATTCACCCTCACACCTTGCCACCGCGTAGTTTGACCTCCACCACTTGCCACTCCTCCCCCTAAGCGGTTGTGACTCTCCCTCCGCCGTCGCCGCCACCCCCTCTGACTGTCTCCATGTCTCTTACGGAAGCTGTATCACCTCCTTCGACTCGTCCCTCCAGAGCATATTTTACCACTGCCTTCGCTGACCTCAGGAGCACCACGACGGACTCGTTTTGCCGCCGGATCTTGGTTGCTGGAGTAACAGAACACGGTGACGCCACCGCCGTACGTGCAGACGTGACAAGTCTTTAATTTGCACCTCCAGTATTTAACGGAATATTCTCGTATTTAACAAAATATTCCTTCCGTTAGCCCTTTCAATATCTGTCTTGCACATTTTCTGATCGAAAATCTTTAATTTGCATTTAGTAAATAGAGATGGGTGGTTAAAACAAACCGATCAAAAGATAAGTGGGTAAATCACAATTTTCAATCTAGTTAATGGTTTTTTTTACACTTGAAGCCTAATTTCTTTTATTAAGATGATGATTAGTATTAACAAAAAAGATAGTAATACCGATCGTAGTCAAGATTAAGACGGATTAAACAAGCTGACTGAATGGTGTCCCTATTAGCCTAACTCTATGTACAATACAATAAAACCATAATGTGGGGGTACTGAGACATTCATGCATGTGAATCATTTGCATAAAACTATTTCCAAAGACAATATAATTAGTCCAAAGCAATAATTAACAATCGCAAAAGTTCAACCCTTCACCATTTCCTTCATCTCATTCAAATTTTGTTCAAACACTAAGATAATTAGAGTCAGATGTATGAATATCATGTGTCTCTTTCTTTGTTCGAAATAAACTAAAGAGAAACAAAATGGAGTAATAGATTTGGAAAAGGCTAAGTCTTTCAAAATAATAGTAATACTCCTATTCATTCATGCTATTGCATAAACAATAAGTACGGAAGGTACATTGTACATGACAAACTTGGTTGCTGCACCATAACATTTGTTTGTTAGTCGATTCATATGGGACACGCCATGAATTAATTAAGGAAGGAAGAAAAGGTATTAGCCTTAGAATAAAATAGTGAGGAAACAAGGTTAGCACTATAAAAAGAAGGGAATCCCTTAATATTAGTGATTGATTGCCTTGATTAAGGATATTGATTGCAAAAGTGATCGTTTCTCCGTCCCCTCAAATATCCCCCCTACCATTTCGTCCCCTCCCCTGCCTGCACTGCTTGCTGCCTATCCATATTTCCCACCTCCCCCATTCTCAAATCTCTCCTCTCTTTTTTTCAAATAATTCAATCTCAATCTCCATCTCCATCTCCCTTTTATATATGGTTTATCCCTCCTTTCATATTATTCTTTTAAAAACCGAAATTCATTTTGATTACCTTTCTCTCATTTGATTAATCTCACTTCGGAATTGATCAATAAACAAATAGACTGACCTCGACGGATCGGGGTGGTACGTATAGGGCTACCATGTATAGTTCTACATATTCGAACCCGAACATGTCGACCACCGCAAGCAGCGGTGCCTACACGGACGACCTTTGCGTGAGGAGCAGCTGCGCCTCCCTGAGCAACCAGTTTTCCGAGACCAACCGGCTGAGCTGCGAAGGCTCCCCATTGATGATGTCTCCATGGAACCAAACAGCCTTCAACACCAACATTGATCCCTGGACCCAACCCGACGAGATCCCCCAGAACGGGCTTATAGGCTCCATTGTTCGCGAGGAAGGCCACATTTACTCGCTCGCAGCTTCCAAGGAACTTCTGTACACAGGATCAGACAGCAAGAACATTCGTGTCTGGAAGAATCTCAAGGAGTATACCGGGTTTAAAGCCAACAGCGGCCTGGTAAAGGCCATTGTTATTGCCGGTGAAAAGATTTTTACTGGCCATCAGGACGGTAAGATTCGGGTCTGGAAAGTGTCTAAGAAGAAGCCTGAGATTCATAAGAGATTTGGGACGTTGCCGACGTTGAAAGACATACTGAAATGCTCCATTAAACCCAAGAACTATGTTGAGGTTAGAAGGAAAAGGTCGGCACTGTGGATCAAGCACTCGGACGCCGTCTCTTGTCTGAGCTTGAACGAGGAAGACGGGCTGTTGTACTCTGCTTCATGGGACAGGACATTGAAGGTGTGGAGGATCTCCGATTCCAAATGCTTGGAATCCGTCAAGGCTCACGATGACGCCGTTAACTCCGTGATTGCCAGCACGGAGGGGATGGTCTTCACCGGCTCAGCAGACGGAACGGTTAAAGTGTGGAAGAGGGAGATGGTGGCCAAAGGCACCAAACATTCCTTGGCCCACACGCTATTGAAGCAAGAATGCGCCGTGACGGCTTTGGTGGTGACC
>JBBYHH010023989.1:0-16601 GCA_038382905.1 Daphne laureola
ACACAGAATGATGTTCCTGTGATTATACTTGGTGATCTTTTATGATTATATGATGTGCTTGGTATGTATATGATGACATGTATCATATGTTGTGCATGATGATAACCATAAATAATATGATGCTCCTTGTGTCCATTCTGATGTACTTGGTTTTGATAATGATGATCGTTGCTTCCTCTAATTCATGTTTTGTACAGGTGTCCGAATAGAAACACAAACTGGATTGGACTCACCCAATTTCAGAGCAATACTTGAAAGCCAGCAAACACAGGACATCCCTATACAACAAACCCCTCATGTGCACAAACTGACAATGCAAATCGCACCACAGACTGAAAGTGAAATATTAAAAGGAATAGAAACATTTGGTAAAGATATGCCATACCTGTTCATTCTTGATGTTCCTTTTGTCAAAGAACTGATGGTCAGGTACCCAACTCCAAGAAACATGCTTTCAACCAGATTTGTCATAGCATATTTCTTATAGAGATCATATCGCTCAGAAAATTTTGGGTATGTCTTAGATTAACCAATACGACAGTCTGATGTTCTACTGCTAACTTATGATGCGCTTGAATTTGCTTATAACGCTCTTTCTCTTTCTGATGACGCCCTAACAATGACAGGACCGTGGTTGTGAGATGTCGTGATATAGATCTAACCATCAAACAAATCTATTCAATGCACAAAGGGGAAGAGGTTACCAATGACATCATTGGTGTCTATTCAAGTCTTCTGAATAGAAGGGAAGAAATGCTTGATGAAGTGGAGAATGACAAAGCAAACACAATGGGTGCAAGGAGAAACTTGAAGAGGCTTTACATAAGCACCATACTGACTGTAAGTGATCTAAAATAATCATTTGAATACATGTCAATTGTTTATCAAAACTGTCTCATTTAAAAATTGATGAACATTAGATGATACTCGGACTGACAAGGGAACACCTTGAAAAGAAGGAGGAGGCAGAAAGGAAAAAGCAGGGCCTTAAGAAAAAATCAACAACTCAAAGTTGGAAAAAGATAGATGACAAAGTGAAGGAAAATGGCCTGAAACTCCTCATCGATATAGTGGACTATAATGGATGGAATTCAATCAGAACAACTGATGTTGTAAGTCTAGTGGAATTTACATTCTATATGATGATGTCTGCTCAAAATGGTACTCATTTAATTTACTATAATGCTCTTTGTGTTCTTAGTGCATAGTATGATGCTCTTCATTCTTAGTACATAGTGCATATTATGATGCTCGTTGTACTTAGGATGACACTCTGGAGAAAAATTATGCTCTACATGCTTAAACGGATGTCCATGTTCCACAGTTCGATGCTTCCATTAAATTATATGATGCTCTTTAAGAAAAAAATGATAATCTTGATACTTGATATGATGCTCTCTGTGGTTGGTCTGATGAGTATGTTCTAAGTATGATGCTCTGGCTGATTGACAAGTAAAATTATTGCTCACCACTTGCAGGTTGTCATACCTGTTATATCACACAATCACTACTTTGTCCTGGTCTTCAACTTCAAGGAAAGCAAATTTCATCTTCTAAACAACAGGAACACCAATCCCGATGCATACAACCAAATAATTTCTGATGTTGTAAGTTTAACACACTACAAATATTCTGTTATTGCTCACTTTTTTACATCAAATGTAACTCATTAATACTACTAATATATGGTATTGTTACCAGAGGGCTGTCTTTGCTGCATATTTCTCAAATGACCGGGCCAAATACACTTTCATCATGAAGGCACCGTTAATGACATTTGATCTCCAATGAAAGGAACATCTTACAGAAGAGCAAATCAGTGCAAATACAATTGATTGTGGAATATATGCAATGAAGCACATAGAGCTATATGATGGGATGAGGTTTCAATCTGACTTGCACAAGAAAGAAGCACTTGGAAGAGAACGCCTGAAGTTGATGACATTTATGGTAATTTCAAAACACAATGAGGTCCACCAAGAAGTTTATAAAATGTTAAAAAAATGACAGAGGACAAAGGTTGTATAAGAAGAAGTTGCAGATGGCAAAGGAATACTTTGAACAAGCTGCAGATGTAGGGTTATTGTAGGGTTCTGAATATTCTGGATAATCTGTTGAAATGTTTGATGGTTATATTTTTTGTTGTTTTGTCAAAACTAGTAGTTAAGTACAAGATTATTTCATTCATTATGATGTTCTCGTTGTATATAATGATGCTCTCGATGTTCTAGTTATCAATGTTCTCAATATGGTATTTCAAAACTACTGTATGATGCACTTTTGTTGCAGTTCTGCAACAAGCTAGGTCTTCCTTTATGATGCTCTCATCGTGCATTATGGTGTACTCTCGTTCCCAAATAATGTGCTAACCATGAAACATGATGTTCCATGTATAACAACACAGAGAAATCAAAACATCAAAAAACAAGGTCCACTATGATGATCATCACAACAACTTTATGATGCTCTTAGGTTGCAAACTCATGCTCGCCCGCTTCATTATAATGTCTTAGATTATGTGGGTAAATGTGTTTACAATTGGTTACAATTATTGTCCTCTATGATGCTCTCATCTTGCACAATGATGTTCGAGAACTTAACAATGATGCCCTCAAGTTGGAAAATGAAAATTCGAGAATAAAAACAAAAATAATAAAATTTACAAAAAACAACATTCAACATTGTATTAATCAAATTAATCTTTTAAAAAATATCAAAAAATAAAAAAATATCAAAATTCTGTACCAGTGTATATTTTGCAAATTCAAATATTTTATACAGTTTATAAACTGGTATAACATGATGTTCCAATGATGTATAATGATGACCCCGAGATATAAAGGGACGCTTGCACACGATCAATTGATGATCTGTATCTACAATAATATAATCAGACCTTTTTTTCTCTTCTTTTTTTCTAAATTAAGAATAAAATAAAAAAACCAACTAAAAATCTAAACTACAAAACTCTACTTTTTCTTAGTTTTCTTGTCATAACCTTCTATGGAACTCTTAATCCTTTTTTATTTCCGATGCCATCCTTTCTTCGATGCTACTTCCGGATTACCAACCATCATAGTCTCAACAATATTTTCACAAACAGAATTCAAACAAGGTGCATCAGCAACATCCCCACCAGATGAAATTTTCTTCTTCAAGTCAGCAAGTGCATCATCACAAACCTTCTTCATCTCATCACTTCCTTGACTGAAAAGCACGACACCATACATCTCTTTCATGAAATTACACCGCCATGCAATCGAATGAAGTCTATATTTGGGCTCACTATCAGAAGCATTAGATACAATAATACATGTCATAGCATCCTTCCTCCACCTCCCAAGAATGTAACGCTCAGGCAACTTACTCACATTATTGACATTCAGAATCCGCAAAGCATGTCGACATAGAAAACCAACTTGCTCAAAATATTTGTAAGAACAACTAACCGTAACCGGTCAGTCTTCACAAAACGCATAATGCATTCAAGCAGATCCCAATCTGAATAAACTACCTTCTACTCGCTCACATCACCATCAACCAAAATAGTCTCATAAGAAAGCCAAAGGCCGTCCTCCACCTCTTTCTCAAACTGATCAAATGATAGCAAGTTGTATATCTTAACAACAGAAGAAAGAATATCAAGTTCCCAAAACCTTCTGAGAGTTTTACCATGGTTCCGGTAATCCTCTTGGTTGGACTTATCTTTCCACTCATTAATCCTCTTAGACAATGACCGAATCATATCAACCAAAGAACATGTGCTATCACAAATACCACCTACCATGTGGTTAGTACTCTCACTCCTCTCGGTAGATAAAATACCTAAAAGAAAGGATGAATGAACCTGGTTAAACACACACAAAAAAGACAGTACACAGGATGTCGTATGATGCATCTATAATGTTATATGATATGCCCCGACCACTCTATAACGCTCCCAAAGTACATTATGATGTTTTCCAAATAGCAAAAAGAAACAGTAAACAACATTCAATTTGATGCCCTCTAAGTTCCGTGTGATATGCTGTAAAGACAATATGATGTGCCTCATATACCAAACGATGCATCCAACTGAAAATAATAAGGATGCAAATATTATATGGACACAATAATTGAATGCAGAAGGAACAGATTGATGCGCTTCGAGCAATAGATGATGTCCAACAAGTGACATATGATGTGTTCAAGATAAAATATGATATGCAGGTATAAAATAATAGGATGTGCCTATTTAACACAAATGATGCTCTGGAAATATAATATGATGAGCTAAAGAAACAGAATGATGCACAAAAATAAAAAATACCTGCTTGAAATTGTCAACACCCATAGTCGGACACCACTTAGCACTTAACTCAAGAGTGGCAGCCAACCACTCATTACCACCTAGATCATAAGCACCAACCATCGCAAACCACTTCTCAAGCAACTCCTCCTCGGATAAACAACAATATAAACAAACAAACAAAAAGTTTGCTCAAACTCTTCATTCCTGTTCAATAGAAAACCGAGATGCTTCCTCGCATTTTGTGATATGTGCCACAAACAAAGACGATGCTTGGACGCTGGAAAGTGCCTCTCAACAGCTAATGCGATGGCTGGATCCTGATCGGTCATAACTATAAAAGGTTGCTTCCCAGCAACACTTTCGAGAAACCGGTCAAATAATCAACCAAAAGTTTCAGCCTTCTCATTCACAAGAAACTCACAACAAAAAATAACATTGAATCCATGATTATTGACCCCAATAAAAAGTGCACAAACCATACCGTACATATTCGTACGATAAGTTGTGTCAAATATGATAACATCCCCAAAGATGTCATAATAAAAAAGCATCTCAGAATCTCTTGAGAAAAAATTACTGAGATGACCATCAACAATCTCATACTTGAAAAAGAAGTTATCTTCTTTATTAGAACGGGACACAAAGTAGTCTAACAGTAGTTGTGCATCAGTAGACCTTGCAGTTTGGGCCTTTTCCTTAGCAAGCAAGTTCCACATGTCTTTCTTCAAGAAACTGACACTTTGGATACAACCAGCCTCTTTTACCATGATCCTCCAAGCATCAACTGATTTAATGCCGACAATTAGAAAACCCAAGAGCATGTCCTTCTTATGCTCATCGATATTCCTAGAAGATTTCATAAAGTGTTTATGATGTTCGAGGGAAAAAGGGTTATTATGCTACCTCAAATGCATAATACACTTCCACGCACCATTCTTAAGAGCAAAGCGAACTGAAGCATTACACTGACATCTAAAGCTTGCTCTATGTTTATCCCTATCACCAGAAATCCCTTTAGGCTGACCTTCCCGATTACAGACAAAATATCTAATACTAATCAGCCCAGATGATGAAGACCTACTCATATACTTTCTAACACCAAAACCAAGAGATTTCCCAAAATCCTTATAGAACTTAAAGGCATCATCATGAGTTTTGAACTCTTTCCCACAGATGCCTTCGGTATCATATCCATTACTAGATGAAGATGGAGCACATAGATCAGTAGTTCCTAAAAAGAAAGATACACACATGATACTCCCATAAAACAAAATGATGTGCCCGCAAGAATGATCGGATGCTTTGAACAAACAGTATGATGACCTACAGGTATGCAAACTATGTTGTCTATTTCATGATGGGAAAAAGATCACAAAAATTAAAAAAACATATTGATGTGCCTTCAACAAAATATGATGCCCCATACAAACAATATGTTACACATTATATTTCATGAAGGCAGAAACTTGCACATGGGACAACATTAATATGATGTGACCTGAGCACAGTGTGATGTGCTTACATAACTTCATGATGCTCTAAAAGAAACATATGATGTGCCTGAAGTCTCTAAATTAAATTGTCTTTCATAAGGGCAGAAAACTCAAACAATCAAAAAAATAGATTGATGTACCTTCAGGAAACTATGAAATCCCAAGTACAAATAGTATGATGCATAAACTATACTTTATGATGACGGGAACATGCACAGTTTTAAAAAATATATAATGATGTACTCTGACCACGGGTAGATGGTCTACGACAGTCATATGATGTACTAAACAGACTGTATGATATGCCTCAAGTGTCCAAATTATGCTTTCTATTGCATAATGGCAGGGAGATAACACAATATAAAATACATAATGGTATGACTCTAGAATAATATGATGCATACACCATAACATATAATAACAGGAATTTGAGCAAATGATAACAACCATATGATGTTCCTAGAGCACAGTAGGATGCGCTTGATATTGAAAATGATGTATTCCTGGGATCAAATAATGTGAAACTCATAAACAAAAATGAACCTGGAGATCTGCCACTTGAGGTTTCCTGAAGATCAGGAGCAAGAGAATGAAGATCAATGGAACCAATAACTTGAAACAAAGACTCCAGCCTATAAGCATCCGACAAAACTTCCTCATCAAAACCGGCAGAAACATGAAGATCAGAATGTCCAAGTTCAGAATTCAGATCCAAATTTAGAGTTCCCGACACCATTGAAGGAGGTTGAGGAATCATAAAAATCAGACCATCATCAGCATCCATAGCATCAACTGATCAACATGAATAGAATGAAATTCAAGATAGAGAAACAATAGAAAGCACTAAACAAGATTAAAACCAGGAAAAATGAACCAGAATAAGCAGGTTCAACATTCAAATAAAAAATTACAGTCACCGCGATAGATAGAGAATGACAGATCTGTAAACGAATCTCGATTGAAGAATACAATTGACGATTTAACTGGAATGAAATCTAGAAAGAAAAGTATCTGAAGAAGGAAGCTCAGCTGGAAGATCGAATAGATGCTTAAAGAAGAAAGAAGAAATATAAACAGCAAAGATACGTGAAGAAGACAAGCTGAGGGGAAGAAGGGGAAGAATCGTAATTTTTTAATTAAAACCACAAAGGCACAAAGTGGCACATATTTGAGCATGGCACACTCTAGCCTGAGCTTTAATTTTATTCTTTTTTTTATTGGAAACCTATGATTGTCGTACAATAAAAAGTGATCCCACACGTTTCAAAAAAAGTGATCTCATTTATGTAAATTTCATATTTAATATATGTCTGATTTAAACTAATTCTTGTAAAAAATTACAAAATAACCCTAAAGGATTATAACACTACAAAACTATTCACCATTGCTCCACCCTCAACCCCTTCATCTTCCCAACTCTTCAGGCCACCGGCCTTTCACATCTCACCTTAGTCGCGCCTCAGGCCTCACCACCATGCCTAAGCTTGCACTAGATAATTAGCTTTCACAATGGGCAAGCTCAACAACTCTCCCCTGCCCATCATGAAGCCAGATCTCACGCAGGCTTGGGCATGGTGGCAAGGTGTGAGGCGGGGAACGAAGCCTGAAGTCTGGTGCATGGGTCTGTGGGGATCAAACGAGACGGAGCTGGGATGTTGATTATAGGTGAGGCGCTAGAGGAGGAGAGGTAGGGGGAATGATGTTGGTCTAGTGTGGTTGGGACCGGAATAGTCACAGCAATGTCGGTTGCGCGGTGTGAGAATGGGGAAAAGGGCATTTTTAGTCCTATAGGTTTGTGGGATTTAACAAATCAGTCCTATAACTTTGATATTTCACAAACAAGTCCTAAATCTGAAGGGAATCTAACAAAGAAGTCCTATAGGTTTGCGAGCAGGAATTTTAGCCACAAAAGTTTTCAGGTTTGTTCATTGAGGGCCTCAAACTTCTGAAATTTTTATTTTACACAAACTTGGCTCTGATACCAAATGGGAAGTGGATAATAAATTGATTATTGTAGGAATTAATGCAGATAAAACACATAGTAGCACAACAACATAACATATAATAATTTTAATACTTAAAACATCAACTTATAAAGCAAACATTAACTTACAAAGTCTGATTAGTACCAGATATGTGCAGCAATCTGAGTACAAGTAAAGGTTGTTGGATTAAAACACCACACTTGTAACAGCTACACACATATACACCAAATCCAAAGATGAACTTAGAACAATATTTAGACTGATTTTCTGAATAGAAAGGCGTTCAACACATGAACTCGGAGGAACATAGAGAGAGATATGCAAGTTGGAAATTGATGAATGCCTCCTACTATTCTGAAGCCTTCTATTTATAAGAAGAGGATTCTCTCCTTCGGAATTGCATTCCTTGCTGGCAACCCTCATTCTTCACCAATAATGCTTAATTTATTAAAGTTTGATCATTTCTAGTCCCTTGAGCATGACTTTTCTTTTTCCTCAGTGGGAATACTACCTCACTCGTCATATGGCTTTGTCAGGTAGCCATAATTAATTCTTTGTGGTGGGCCCTGCTTGGTTGGGGTCTTTGGACAGTTGTTCCTGGACAGCTTTGACAGCATGTTCTTGGGAAGATCTGACAGCTAATTTCATTAGTTTCTTCTTCATTTTTTCAAGGGGGATGTCTGCTAACTTATAGCTGGAATAGAGTTTCCGCAGCATTGAATCAAAATTTTCTTCATTCAGAGCTTCATACAGCTCGATGACTTTGAGTGTGATGTTTTCTATGAGATATGAATTGATCACACATTTGTCCCACCAATGGGTGACCCATAGCCTCTCGAGAACAGGGACATATTGTTCTTGATCTACTTCATAATTTCATTGAACAATCCAAGGCATTCGATAGATGACCATAAAGTATAATTCACCATACGGGATAATCTTTTTCTGAGACTTGGGTTTGTTGAATTCAATAAACTTGTCATAAGATTCTTTGACAGTCTCTGGAAATTGTTCAGAGATTAATCTTTTCTTTGCAAACCAAAGGTGAAACCAATTCGGGAATTTCTTTTGGTTTATATTGAAAAGAATCATCCAGGAGTGCCTGTTTTTTGAGTTTTGAATATTAAAAATTTCATCCAAGGCCTGGATATAATCCCAATATGAATAAGAATGGTCACTGTATTTTTTATAGAGGAACCTTCTTCTGGTATGAGGTATTTCCCATTCCTCTAGTGACCATACCTTGTAGATTCCCAGTTTCAAAATTCCAATTTCTTTTAAATAATTTCCGTCTGGAGCTTTGGTATTTATGTCTTTATTCTCTATTTCCACAAAGCCTGTTTCTTGGAGTATTGACTCGAAATACTCATATTTTCTGAGGGAATTATATTTCGATATAGGGTGTCTGTGTTTAGGCTAATATTTTTTTGTCATTTCTAGAGGAGTCATAGTCCTCAAATCCTTGTTTTCTACTGGGGAAAGAAACTCTCTTTCCATTTCCCTTTTTTCTGGGGAATTTCTAGAGAATAGATGGTGATTTGTTGAGTTTTTACAGAATCCCTAGTAACTAAGGTCCCTTCAAAGTATGTTTTGAAATTTTTGCAGTATTCATGAGGATAGGGGTAAGGAAATTTCCTTCCCCTCTTTGCTTCCCTTGGAGAGAATAATCCATGATGTTCTTATGACCTCTTAGTACTCTGTGAGGATTCTCCTCTTTCAATTCTTATTTTATGGCCAGTGGGTAGTTCATAAAAATTCCTTTATTTTGACTCCTGACACTCTATTTGAATGAGGGGTGCAAACTTACTTTCTTCTCCAGGCAAATGAATTTCTAGGTCCATAGGTTCGTCCATATGGAACATTGTTTCTAAGAGATCTGGATTGTTGACCTCTTCCATTCTTCTTCTGATTTCTTCCTTAGCTGATTCATGTTTCCCCATGTCATCCTTGTAAAAATTCTTGGGTGAGGAAGTCGATCAATGAATTATTTTCACCATCAATATGGTCTATATCAAAATCGAAGACAAATAAAATGGACTGTCATCTTGCAAATATTTCTTTTGATGCAAGGTTTTTGACGTCTTTGAGAATGAAACTTTTAGCTGCTTTGCAATCAGTTCTAATTCGAAATTTATGATTTAGTAGGTCTTCTTCGAACTTTTTTACAGAAAGAACGATTGCCAAGATTTTGTTTTTTTCGTGGCATAGTTTTTTTTAGCCTAGTTCCATACTCCTGATGTAAATCTAACCAGTTTTTCTTTGTTATCGATTTTCTGTTTTAATATTCCTCCATAGCCCATTTCACTAGAATTTGTTTTAATTATTTTAAACGCTTCTGGGATAGGAATGGTGGCACATGGGATTTCTTTGATTTTTCTTTTCACAAGTCTAATAGCTTGTGTTTGTTCTTTTCCCGATTCTGGAGGATTTTTCTTTAACCTGTCAAACAAAGGTTTACAGTCTTTAGCCATGTCTTTGTAGAATTCAGAGATGTAGTTAAGGCTTCCTAAAAACCTTTGTAACTGTTTCTTATCCTTAATTTCATAAGAAAATTTTTCTGTAAAGTTTATTGATCTATCAATTGGTTTTATGGTTCCTCTATATATCATATGCCCAAGAAACCGGACATTTTTTTGGAATAATTATATATTTTTTGCTGAGACTATCAATCCTATTTCTTCTACTATTTTCATGAATTTATATAATTATTTTCAGTATTGATCAATTGACTGAGAAAACACTAGCACGTCATCAATGTAAACAATAGTAAAATAGCTATAAGGATTAAAGATCTTATTCATAGTCCTTTGAAATTCTGAGGGTGAATTCTTCAAGCCAAATGGCATGACATTCCATTCATAATGACCAAAAGGAACGTTAAACCCTGTTTTATATTTATCCTTTTCAGCGATTTGAATTTAAGAAAAACCTGACTTCATGTCAAATTTTAAGAATACGATGGCATTATATATTCTTGATAGTAGGTCTTTCTTATTAGGTATTGGATACCTAATCCATTTTATAACTTTATTTAATAGTTTGTAATTAATTACCAACCTTGGGACTCCTCTTTCTATTTCTAAATTTTTATTTATATAGAATACTGAACAACTCCATGGTGAAGAGCTTTTTCTTATCAATCTTTTATCCAGAAGATCTTGGATTTTTTTTTATAGTGGATTTTTAATTCTTCATTCATTTGAATAGCTCTTGATTTAGTAGATATATTTCTTTCTTCAAATTCTATCTTATAGGGTAAATTGATGATTTGTTTCTTTCTTTCCCAAAATACGTTAGGAATATCTGCACAGATTTTCTTATTCAGAATTTCCTTAAAAATTTGAATTTACTTTTGTAATTCTGGAGTCTTTATTTTTTCTTCAACACTTTTATGCTTAATGTCTTCTTGGAGACTCATTAGTATTTCTTGCCTACTGGTTAAACTAGTATTAAGTTCTTCCAATAAACTAGTTCGCGGAGGTTCTTAAAATTTAAAAGTTATTTTTCTTCCGAATTTCTTAGTAATCAACCAATTTTTGTCAACTTTATAAGGCATTATGGTACTAAGAAAAGGTGTTTCTAGTATTAAATCATGATTCATCTGGGCAAGCACGGTGAAGTGTTGTGAGATACAAATTTCATCATTGCAGACATCTACATGAGTCAATTTAAATCTCATTGACATTATTTATTTATTCGCTGCTGTTATGTAGCCAGTTTTGTTTTCTAGATATTTATAAGGAATTAATCATTCTTTGATTACATTTTTATCTGCACCTGAATTAATTAATATAACAATTATGATTTCGAATTGTTTATCCACTCGTAGAGTAATTAAACTTGTGTATCTTTGATTTTGCATATACTAAATTTCATTGATTTGGAGTGATCTATTATGTGAAGAAGTTTCAGGTGGTATTTCTCTTTCTTCAAGAATCTCTTCTTTCTTCTTTTTCTTTTGTTTTATTTTAAAATCATATTCGTTTAGGTCTTCAATAACACTTTCCTCTTCTTGGGAGTGTGCTTCCCAACCTTGGCGTTCTAGGATCTCAATTCTTCTTTTTAGATCTTTCATCTCATTTTTTACTTGGTGCAGTTCTGTTTTTAATTCTTTGACTCTTGGTTCTCTATGGTTTATTTGAGCTTGGTCAACTCTTTTTTAGTATTTCATTAAAACTATAAACCTGAGGTTTACTTATCTCTTGCAATTTCTTCTTCTTTTCCCACTTAGAGTGGTCTTGTTCTTGGCTATTTTTTCTAAATACCTTAAAAGTATTTCTTTTTTCGTATCTGGATCTTCTATATTTTTTGTAATTTCCAGCACTCTTTCATTTGCTTCTGTCATTACATTTACTTGGAGCATATTTAGTTCTATTTTTCCAAATACCTTTTGGATATCACATGAATCACATTGGCATTTTGAACCACAACTTTTATCTGATCATTGGCTTGACTCACAGCTAGAGTCTAGCTCATTGAGTTCATTTGAACTTTCTGAATCATTGAATATTTCTTCAAAGTCTTCTTCAGACTCACTATTTAGCAGAACTTGCATAAGACTTTGTTTCAAGCCTTCATCAATTTGTAGAGAATTTATTTTATGTCTAGTTCTACATTTATTTTGGAAGTGACCTATCTTTCCACATTTCCAACAGACCGGTTCAGATTTGTTTTTCTATCAATTTTTTTGCCTCTAAATTTCTTGTATCTCGTAGGTCTTTCTTCCCGTTTTTCTTCCTTTTTTCCATATATTCTTCCTCTATAGTTTCTATAGGGTTTGTTTATTTTATACCTTTTTTGATATTTTTCTGGGTCTTGAAGACTGTATTCATATTGGGAACAAAAACTTCTCATTTCTCTTCTTCCTTTTTTAACTTGTTTTTTCCATTTAAGCTCATGACACATTTTGAGACCAACTTCTTTAATTTCTAAAAATATCTGACCATAAGTATAATTTTCTATTTCTAAATTTTCTTGATTCTTTTCTCTCATATGGTCAATAACTAATTGCCCGAAGTGCCTTGGTAATCCTTGGATAAAGTTTTCTTTCCAAATTATGGAATTGCAATCTTCTCGTTCATATACTCTTGAAAGGAAAGTATCTTTATACTATTCTAGATCTGATAGAGTTTTACATTTCAAGTTAAGCAATAGTTCTCCATTTAGTTTTTGCTTAGACTCTCTGTCCCTATGAAATGTAGGTAAATTGTTAATATTGATGTGTTAACTGCATCAGATTCCATTATTCTTACAGTTTGGTTGCCTAGTGATGCTTCTATTTATTTTGCAGCATTTCTAACTTCTTGTCTTACTTGTTCTGAAAGACATTTATCCCACTAATTTCTTAACTGCCCAGTAAATCATGAAATTATCATGTCCGTAATTTGCTGGTCAGTTGTTTCTGTGTTCATACTTTTAACATTTATCCCATACATAATCATGTGGTGGATTATCTGGGATATTTGGTATCCTGAAAGACCATCAATGTTCCATTCTCTTATTTCATCTCCTCTATAGGCAACAAACGAATCAGGTTGCCAATAATTGGTGTGTCTAATGTCTACTGGGGATGGTTTACTAACGTATGGATGAGAAACATTCCAGACTTTTGATGGTCCTCCTCTTTCCATTTTAATTTTATTAACCTCGGGGATTTTGTGAGGATACGTGGCTATCTTCTTGGAAAGGTTTTTCTGTAATGACAATGAGTTGGGGTCCCTTACCAGAATCCTTTTGTTTTTCTTTAAAAGTAAGATTTCTTACTTGTTCGACTAATTCTTTCATCCTATCAGAAACATTATCATCCCTTCTTCCTAATTTGAATGTTGGGATACTAGAAGGAAGGTGGATGAGGGGTCTTGAAGTACTGAGTTTCTGTTGGATGTGGGGCTTAGAAGTGCTGGGCTTATTACTAAGCTTCTGCTCTGTTCTGTTGGTCTCTTCTATTCTACACATTTGTCTCCCTATCGACTGTAAATAGATATTCGTGTAATTATTTTGTTCAATCAGAGACTGAAGATCCTTGGTTTCTGCATGTTTAGAACTATTTTCTTTGTTAATAGTTTTAAAAGGTGAGACAATTGCTTGTTTTTCTAAGATAATTGTGTTAGAGGGAGGGTGTGCCGTAGTTATTTCTTTTATTTCTTCCCCTTCCTTTACCTTGTAGGTACTCCATATTTCTTCTAAAGCAGAGAAAGTTGTTTTGCCATCTAAAACCAGAGTTGGAATAAACCACTCAAAATGTTTTAAGTTTGTTCTGGTTTGACGAATTTTCTTATACCAAAGCTTTTGTAGTTTTCTTCTATCATGTTTGGAATAATTGTCTGATAACCATTTTCTATTTGTCGTATTTTCTGCCGACCATAATTCATTTCTTAGACCATCATAGTCTATTTTGAAAGGTTCTCTTAACATATTTATTTCAAAGTCTAAAAAACTAACTCTATCATCGTCAACTGATTTAGATGATTGGCCAGTTTATACTTTAACTGGATCTATTTTATACACATGGTGAGGCACTTGTTCTGCTGATTGTCTTACTCCTCCAATGTATTTTTCATATTCTGTTTCTGGCATATGTGAACATGATGCCCTTGGTGGTATTTTTGGGGGTTTTTTCTGAGAGATTGATTATTCTGGTTATTTTATATTTTCCAAATTTAATTTCAACCTCTCCATTTTCATATTCTATAATTCTATCTACTTCTGTCCTTAGTGGTTTGACGGGTTTTTCATTTTGCATTATCCATTTATCAGGTAAACGGATATCACTCCATTTTATCGGCTTTGGAATAACCACATTGGTTTTCTCAGCATTGGCTTGGATTAAGAGAGTTTCTCCTTTTATATCAAATTTTAGAACTTTTGGCTCTATTTGGGTTGCCATTACCTTGTAGTATATTCTATATACAAGAGCTAAATTCTGAGATCCTTGTAACATATCAAATCCAGATGTGAGAATATTTGCGGTTAAAACCTTCATGATATGTGGATCTTTTAATGATACTGTAAAATTTGGATGACAATTAAAGTATATTGGACCATCACAGAGACTGGATTCTACCATTTCCAAGAGAGAATCGGTAAATTTGTTATGCGTGTGATCTCTCAAGGCAATAACAACAGAAGTGTTTAACCCATTTCTTATTAATGGTTTTAAAGCAATCTGAACTAATCCAACATGCAGATAGTTATAGTGGTTATCCAGGTGATCTTCTATCATGTATTTGGATAACAGTTCAAATTTATGATCATCTTTCATTATTGAAACAATTCTTTCTACCGTTTTAATGGAATATGTGGTTCTTAATTCGAAACTCCCATTTTGGTAGATGTCAAATTTGTTAACTTTTTGGATATTCCAATTTCTCAAACTTTTTTCTATATCTCGGATAATTATTCATTGAGTATTTTTTACTCTTCCTCTTTCTTTTGATTCTTCTTCTTTATGTCTCTTAGAAGCAGTTCTAGTTAAGCATTTAAATATTCCAGCCATGGATTCACAGAGTTGGTTTCAAGTTTTAATTGTTAACTGTCAACGACTTTTACTCTTTCTTACAACCCCTTGGGTCTTACTGAGAAAACCCAACTTGGATGACAACTAATAAAATTTTGTAAACCACTGTGGAAATCTTGTAGGCCAATAAATTTTAAAAACTGTAAAAGAGCTGGCTTCTGGATTGAAATAAAACCTTTTAAAACTTTAGGATAAATGAGACAGTTTCTTAAAAGTTTAAGAAAAATGAGGGAAAACAGAAAATATTCCCTCAGATTCTGTTTTAGGACTGAAACGTTATCATTGGAAAAGAAAGAGGACTCGATCGTTAAAATGATCAAACTTTTAGGACTATTACGTTAGTTCCATAAAATTTTAGAACTTAAACGTTAACTCGAATACTTATAGAATTTTATCGTTATAAGTCTATAACTTATAGGACTCTTTTTTGCATTTACCTCGAAAATCTGCTAAAATTTTAGTGAGGATTGAATCGGCAAATTTGGTAAAATTAACACAACAAAAATTTTCAGACCAGTCCTAAACCCTCACCCTCCTAAATCCTTCATTAAAACTTTTTCCAGTCGAATTCTTCAGAGAACAAATATACACGCAATTCCTTCACCTCCTGTCGGCCGACACTATCGACCGTCATCGTCTCACGTAAACTGATTATGCTACGTTGATGTCAATCAGTGCCTTGATCGCTCAATCTCAATGACGACGACATCTTGACTTCGTATGTCCGATGAATTCGAACAACTCGCGTTCCTGCAGCAACGCCTCTCAACTCGAGCTTAGCCTAGATTTGTCAAAAAAGGGAGTTGTCCAGTTATAAGAGCTTATGCTACCAAGACTCAACTACTGCTGCCTGCTAATAGTAGCTCCTTATAATGATCATGGGTTGCATGTATATAGCCATGTCTGCCAAAACTATTTATACTAGCCGGACTTTACATTCTACGTTATCATTCCATTTTTAATAATTACGTTTCTTTTTCAACATTTAATCTATTTATTTATATTTTCTACATTTTGTTATATAAAGTTAAGTAACATATATGCACCGGCGGATTCAGTGAAAAAAAGTTAGGTGAACTTAAAAAATCCATTAATAATAATATTCTCTCCGTCAGTGAATAATTGTCCCGTTTGACTTTGTTATTTCAAGATTTAATATTTGACTCAAATTTTAATAAAGATAATTTTTTTAACTTAAAAAAAAGTATTTAAAAACTTTAGATTGCAAACTATGTACATACATAAAATATTTCATTTTCGATATCTAAACATTCATGAAAAATAAATCATAGATTAAATACGGTGAAACTATCAAA
>JBBYHH010024099.1:0-16600 GCA_038382905.1 Daphne laureola
TACTTAAAGATCGCAAATCGAATGATTGGAAAGAATATGAACCCCAGATACTTTCACTGTTGATGACAACATATATTGATTGTAGCTCGCTTTCTAATAGTTTAAGTTAGTCTTATTAGAAACAACAATTTTTCCTTGGATGGTCTGAGCCTGCATGAAAAGTTGCTTCTTTCAGTTTGATTGGGTGGTGTTTAAGGGCATTTTGGTTCCAGCTTGCTTATGAAGATTCTAAATTTGAAAAGATTTGCTTCCATGCTACAAGGTTAAGTGATTTAGTGTAGATTTTAAAAATTTGTGCTATCCTATCAGGTTCTACATGTTGTGGTCTTTAGTGTTACAAAGTGATCCTAGAAAGATTTGATTAAAGATCTTGCTTTCATTGAAAGAATTTATCAAATTTTATAATCACTTTTTTGTGTGTTTACTTTAAAGAACAAAGCCATAGTGTTTCAGTTTAGAACCTTTCTTACAGGAAGGCATATCTAATGCTTTTCTTAAAATCTATTCCAAACGACACAAAAGTGAGATAGCTTTAGGTGCTCTATTGGTAGTTTGCTGTACTATGTGTGCCAGTCTTGTAGATATATGAATTGATTAACTTTTACTTGCTTGTGCAACCATTAGTTTAGATCTCCCTGTCATCTCTAAAGTCTAGAACTGTTGTAACCTTCAAAGGATTTTTCGGCTCTATGTTTAGAAAAATAAACTTTTGTTGTTTTATTGTATTTTCCTTTTGTAACTTAAGATTTTATGTCAATCACGAGAATCATTTCATCTATTTTTTTGGTAAATCATGGCAGATGTCGGAGAATAAGCAAAGTCTATATCGTGAAGGGAGATTTGGTAGTTTACCTGGTTCGTTTATATTGTACTATTTCCCCCCATATTTTATTATCTCACTTTGACTTTCAAGGGGCAAGAGTCTTCAAGTTCATTACAGCAAGGTTCTTGGATTGACAAATTTCTAGGTATTGAAGTTGGGGACAGATTCAATTCCCGCGCTGAGATGGCTGTGGTAGGTCTTCATCGTCACTGGCTCAATGGAATTGATTACAAAGGGCCAACATGTCATGTTAAGTTGGTAAGATAGATGTAAAGAAAAAAAACGTCTATCAGATCATATATTTCCATAGGGTCAATTTTGTGACATTAGTGAAGGGGTTGTGGGTTGTGGGAGATGACTAACTTAAACCTTTTTATATTGACCCTCAACATATTAACTACTCCATCCCAAAAGTATTATCTTCCCTGAGAGTAGAGGTAAAAGTATAAGGTAAACATAAAAATTAAGATGTGTATGGATTCTTTAGTATTTTACACTAATGCCCTCATAATGTAATTACAAGCTTTTTAGATTTATTGATTGTTTAGAAGAAAATGAATATAAACTTTATTAGATGTTGTGCAGAATCGATGGAAAGAGAATTAAAATAAAGATAACATGGTAAGCTGATTTGTAAAAGGTTACTGATGGGCTATTTGTTTGGATTTGCTTAAGTCCAATTTAATCAAATTATGATTTTTTTGTGCAATTTATTCTAATACTGGATACATATACATTTTAACATAGTAAAATTACTTAAATTGAGAATAGTTCTAAAGTTTTAATCACATAAATGAATTCATCAGATGGATTATTCTGCTTAAGCCATTTTCAGCTTAATCCAATAAATTAAGCTGTTTATATAATTAGAAAGTTGAAATTTATTCTTAAATTAAGTAAATTTATTACTCTTTTTATCGTATATTTATCGAGTTTTAGGGGAAATAGAGAGTATCATAGTATTTGATTAAACCAAATATTCCTAAAAGGAAAATAATAATAATATGTGGGACTTCTTAAGAAAAGTTGATGTAAAAGTTTTAGTGAAATGTGTAGTATTTTCTCTAGGTCTTAAATGATTTAAAAATGTAATAGGTCCTCTATGAGAGGAAACTGTAACTCAAATGGAAATTGCCACATTAGTGCAAGCATAGCAGAAACTGATAATTTAAACTGCTCTCTAACTGTAAAAGCTGGTAAACAGCTACTCGTATCAGATAGTTTAATTAGGTTACAGGATTTGACATGAAACATTTGTTGTGAGTTTGTGGATCCGGTTGAAAACTTAAACAGAATGTTTTCACTTTCAGAGGTCTAGGGCGAAAAGGGTGTATAAAATAGTTTGGTGATAATAACGAAACAACAATCGAAAATGGTTTTGGTACCTGTGGTAGCATTTTTTAGAAAAAATACATTAGTACGGTATTATAGGTCCAAGTTAATTAAGAATGGAGAGAATATTCTAGATTGATCTTTCTGAGGATCAAATTACGCCTTTTAAGCATTATGCTATTTGAGGTATCTATCAGTACATCTGAGATAATATAATTGCGTTCTTACTTCATTCTACGCTGGTCAGTGCTACATAACTTCCTTTCGAATAATCAACAAGAATAAGATAAGACCTAAATTACAGGAATTCACATCTGTTCAACTTATTTTATTTTTGAACAGTAAAGGATGGTGGAGGTAGTAGTTGAACTCAAAGCCTCCATCTTGTGTCCTTATTGGCTAGAGTTCTATTGAAAGTTTACTTATTTACAGCAGTAAATTAATTAACTTATTGCACGCTTTCTGACACTACATTGTTAGGTTTGGTGAATGGCATAATATAATAAAAGGCGTGGGATAAGTCTGGGACTACCTAACCGCCCCTTTTGCATCTAACATTTAAACTCTCTTTATATATGCTAGCAGAAAGAGGATGAAGGCTATGAGCTCCCTTTGGTAATGGCTATAGTGCTATCTGGTCAATATCAAGACAATCGTGATGATAGTGATGAGATTATCTATACAGGCCAAGGAGGAAATGATTTGCTTGGCAACAAACGTCAAGTGAGAGATCAAGTTCTATTTCGTGGTAATTTGGCTCTTAAAGTACGTGATAGTTTCATATATCTGTTTATCTTGTTTTCCATTATGCTAAAATACTGATTGTTCGTCTCTTTAAGGAAAGAAACTCTTCTTGTAGATGTTTTCTGGTATAGTTGAATTTCACAATATAGTTTAACTGTTTATGCTTAGTCCCCAACTAGTTCATTTTCCAAACTTTAGGCTTTTATGTGTCATGGCCTGAAACTAGACTAGTTAAAACTAACGGAAATCTCTATATTTCTCTCCATTAAGTTGAACTGTGTATCACCTTGGCTAAGATTTGGTGTGCATTTATAAGATCGTTCAATTGATGATAATTGATATAGTTTGATTTGTGAATAACCTAGAAGGTAATTCACTAATAATGTTCACGTGTTTCTTTATCTAGGTTTAAAGTACCCATTTTCGTTGTTAGCAACTAAGATAACTAATACTAGTAGAAATCTCTATATCTCTCTCCGCTAAGTTCTTGTCTGGTCCATTTTGTAACAATTTGGCTATCATTGCATCTTCCTTTTGTTTCAAAGTCTTTTAGTTATTTTTTTCCTTGTTTTTTTAGGGAAGGGGTGGGGATTCAAGCCAAGTCTGACCTTGAGCTAGTTTTTGTTTAATTCCAACCTACTGGCACGTGCTACATTATTGTTGGTGAACTAAGGGGTAGGGATAACAATCAGGTGGGTTAGGTCCGGTTATTCAGGTTCGGGTTAAATGGGGCTGAGATTAGTTTGGGTTGTGTCGGTCTTGGGTTCATGTTACTTCAGGTCTGCATTTTTCAGGACTGGTTTCGAATCGGGTCGGGTTTATTCGGGTTAGAATATGTCGGGGTTATTTCATTTTCCGGTTACTTCAGGTTAGAGACTGGTTAACTTCGGGTCAAATTATGTATCAATATTTTGCATATGCAAGATTTGTTTTTGAAAAAGTTTACATGTATTGAAATGAAAATTAATAAGTTAACAATTAGATCTAAATTCTAAAAGAACATTTGAGTAACAATTAGATATCACGCTCAAGATTGCTGAAATATCGATACTCGAACTTCATTCCATCCACAGTTATTTTTATGTTTGCGTCATTTCTGGTCTGTTGCTGGTTCTTTCTGATTCGGGTTATCTCAGTTTTAGATTCGAGTTATGTCAGATTCGGGTCATCTCGGGTTTCTACTTAATCAGGTCATATTGGGTTCAGGTCGGGTTCATGTGGTTGACCTTTGAGATCAAATCATGACGGGTTGGGTGGGTGGTTCGGGTCGGGTAAGCTTTTCACATCTCTGCTTAAAGGACTGCACCAAAGACAACACTTTTGTTGGGTTTTTCAACTAGTTAGTGGGTTGATCAATTGTTGGTGGGAATGGCTGTTAAATATCGCTTTGCTATCTTTTGAGATGACTAGCGAGAAGTGGAGCTAAGGCTCGTATATGTTGAAAAGCTAATTTTTTTTAAAGCAATAAACTTTTACTAATTTGTCTCTGTTAATAGTTAGATAAATTAAAAATTAACAAACGTATGTTTTACTTTGCGAAAAGAAGTTTTTAACTTATTATTATATCTTCATAGTATTAGCTTTCATTTTTTTGCTTCCAAATGATACTGTTTGTGAACAGAGGTATGAAAAAGTGTGCATAATGCCAAATTTAAAGAGAAGAAAAAAGTTGAACGAAAGGGGCCTTAGTTCTTGCAGCATTGAAAACTTGAATTTAGGAAAGGAATTTAGCTGGGCATTTAGCAATATAATTCTTTTTTTGGAGAGATACCTTGCATCTACAATAGATTTCCAGTGAACCAATTATTTAAATTGTTACCGAGATATACGTTGACTTACTGACCACTTATTCTCTTATTCTCGTTGATAATTAAATAATTTACACTTGCAAACTTGATTATTTATTGTCAGTAATTGTAACTGCATGATTGATGGGGAATAATTGGCTGGCTCGTTTATGCAATTCTCTAGTGATCTTATGCATATCCTTTCTATCACTCTCCCGTCTTTGCTTTCTTATTTTCGAACAATGCCTGGTCTCAATTTTAGCTAGTTCTTAATCAGTGTCAGAACTGCTGGTCACTAAATACTTTTAATTCAGAATTTAGTTCTCATTTGTTTTTGTTTTTTTCCTAATGGCTTAAATTTAAATGCTTTCCTCTAGAAAATAGGAACGATTTAACTGGATATTTTACTCATATGGTAGTTTGCATGTGCTTGTGTTGCAAGAAGAGTTCTTTGTTAAGGGGTGGATTTTTAATTTATTAGCTGAATACTAGTTTGAACAAATTGTGAATTATTACGTTTAACTTAGATGCTACCTAATTTAATTTTTTATTTTGAAGTCTTGATGTTTATTAAAAGTTTGTGCTTCGTTTGTGGAAGTATTAATTTAATTAATATTTCATTTTCTTTCTTGTAGAGAAACATGGAGCAGAAGGTACCTGTTAGAGTCATACGTGGATATAAACCTCCCAGTGCTGCCCAATTTTATGTGTATGCTGGCCTTTACAAGGTTAGTAATTGCAAAAGTGAAAATTTTGGTTCACTTAACTGACACAAGTGAATTAACTTTGTCAATCTTGGAAGTTCAACATTTGGTGCTATCCAGAGGGAAAATGTATCTAGGTTTAAGGGTCTCAAGGTTAGTAATTGCAAAAGTGAAAATTTTGGTTCACTCAACTGACACAAGTGAATTAACTTTGTCAATCTTGGAAGTTCAACATTTGGTGCTTTCCAGAGGGAAGATGTATCTAGGTTTAAGGGTCTCAAGCTTAGTAATTGCAAAAGTGAAAATTTTGGTTCACTCAACTGACACAATTGAATTAACTTTGTCAATCTTGGAAGTTCATCATTTGGTGCTTTCTAGAGGGAAGATGTATCTAGGTTTAAGGGTCTCAAGGTGCAAGGGCAAATGCTCATCAGAACCTAATGAATTGTAGTGCAAACTTTTAAGCAATTATAGTAGATTGAAGTGCTACTAAAATACTTCTTCCCTAAACAAGCCATACATTTGATTTAGGCAGAAAGATTATGAGATTTGTTTTTGGATTTTCCATTTTTTCCCTTTAAAGAATGCAATTAAAAATATGGAGTTACTGGGATATTTTGTAAAATTGGCCGAAAGTGAGAAAACTTCATCGGAGTTATGTACAACCAATAGGAAGAGAGTTGAAATAATAGATTATATGGTATCTTTATGAGTAAAACTTTCCAAATCCAAATGGTTCTTTTACTTTGGGATGACTCAGAAATGAAAACATTTCATTTATTTTGGGATGGAGGGAATGCTATATAACTTTTAAATAGAGAAGATAGATTCATTTTCACCCCCATGTAAAACAAAGTGCTTTTAGTTTCTTTGTTCCTTATATGCATCATGGGATATATATTTTTGTCTGTAAGGGAAAAGTCTTTGTATTTGAATTTTTTGTTTAACGTAGATATTTCTTTTTATCTTTTTGATCTGGTGTTATAAGCACAAGCAAGGCAGGACGCACATGATTTTAGTTCCCAATTCTCCTAATCACAGATTGCTACACTAGTAGAGAACCTTTTATATACTACTAAGATTTTATCCAGTAATTTCATAGACACTCCTACAATATTGAATATTTTTATAGGATAATGTCCTTTTGGTGAGAAGGGAAATTTCTTACTGTATAATTTTTCTCCAAAATTCATCTCTTGTGAACCGGGTAGAAAATCATTACTTCCAAAGAAGGGTGGTTGGTTATGGTCAAACCAATTGCATTGTTTTTATGCTAAATTTGTGAACATCTCTGGTGGTCAATTACAATAGGCACATGATGTTAGTTAAACAATTTCTTATGAAAAATCAAGCAATGACTAATAAACTGAAGTAATATTATTAGTTTAATCTGTTGTTAATCTGCACTATCATCATTTATTTGGTATGACAAATTCCAAGCATCTAATGGAAACATAATCTAGTTGTTCAAATAATTGTTCGGACATTCATCGTTTAACTTACAGGAAATCATTTCTAGAAAAGAGCAGTGCTAATATTGTTATCTTTAATCTTCTTCTAGTTTAGCTTCTTACTTTTTCTTTTCTCCCCCGCAAAGCTCATAATTATCTTGTCGCAATCAAGTATATCCACAGCATGTTTTCATCAGTGTTATTGTTTCCATATATTCTTCTTAACTACCATGTGTAAAGTATCACATGAAAATCATTTTCTTTGAAAAGAAAATTGTCTGCCACTGAGAAAGTCAAGCCAAAGTTTGAAAATCAATTTGTTTTCATCAACCTTATTGTTTCCCACTGAGTATTTATCTTGATTGCAATGGATCTTGGCAGAAAACTGGAGATATTTAGATATTTTGAATCTAAGTTCAGCCAAAGTAGATGTTTTGAAGAACAGGATAGTTAAGCCTAAGCTCTCAACGAATCTGTGTCAAATTTGAAGGGCATTTTATATACATCATTTACAAAACAATTGAAACATTTATTTTTTAGCCATTCCAGAACAAATGATACATTTCCTTATCTGGAAAGTTTTCCCAATAATTAGACAGTATTACCTTTATATCAACTCTTTGTTCCCTCAAGGTATACAACTCAATAAAGTTTGATCTCACTGTGCATTAAGTCAACACAAATTTTACAATGTCTAAACTTTCGGATTGCTTGCATTGTTTGATAGCTAGAAGTGGAAACTCCAGCAAAATTTCATCATTCCTGATGTAAAATGTTTAATTCGTTTTTGACAAAAGGTGGCATTTCTTAAAATAAATAAGTTAACATCAGTAATACTGTGCCGTTTGGAAAGTATAAAAATGTTAATTCATGCGGTGAAGGAAGTAAACAAATTAAAAAATTAAATGAAGTTGAAATGTAATGAGCATGACTATGCTTGCTTTTTGTTTTGTGTTTTTACTTCTTAGAATCCTTGACTATGGTCCCTCCTTACCATATTGCACTTGAATCCAACTATGCTGGATTGATGGGGTTAATGCCATTAGCTGTTTTTAAACTATGGATGATGTTGCTTACTTATCGGTTGCTGCAACATTCATCCTTTAACTATTTAAATTGTTGCTTACTTGTCTTGACATGTACATGAGGTGTTAGTAATAGATGGACATCGATAGTTAAAGGATGAGTAATCAACACTTTAAGTAGTTCTTTGATAAGTACATTTTTTAGCTTCCATGTGTGATATCTGTTCGTCAGTCATCACTAACTAACGCCTCATATACTTGCAGGATCAGTAAGCAACAATTTAAATAGTTAATGGATGAATGTTGAACAATCAGTATGTACATAAATTGAGGTGCTAAAACCAGATGTTTATTACTCAAGCAAATTGGGATCTGAAAATGCGGAGAAAGTGCCAATCTGTATAGTACTCCCTCTGTACCTCATTAATTGATCCATTTGTTTTTCATGTTTCAAAGTTCAATGTTTGATTCAAATTTTTGTAAAGATAAATAGTGAAAAACAATTCGGAAAAAATCTATTTAGAAACTTTATATTTCAAATTATGATATGCAAATAAATTATTTAACTTAACATGTCTGAAATTTCATAAATAAAATCATAGATTAAATAGTGTGAAACGACCAAAATAAATGGATCAATTAATGGAGTACGGAGGGAGTATTAGTTGGTATCACATATGTTGGATGGTTGATATATTAAAACCTTGACTTACCATCATTTAAGCTACAAAGTGTTGGATGATGAGATTCCAGAAAAATAACCCATTTATAGTGGAGTTGGTGTTGTTGTTCGATGAGCAGGTTTTGCTAAAAGGAAGGTCAGAAATTAAATTTTTAAAGGGTAAGGTAAAAGTAGGTTTTTGAGTGGGTTCAAATTGGGCAAGGTCATTTTTTAGTGTTTGGACGTATCCAATGTAAACAGTAGAGGTCTAAGTGATGGGAATGTTGGAGACTTGGAGAAGGTAACTCACAAGATCAAGCTTGGGCGGAAATAGAGCAACCGTTTCTTCCATTCGGAGTTCCTTGAGGAACTTCTCTTCAATCATTGTTTGGAAACTCTGGATTCATAGAGCTAAGTCCTGATAGTTTAGGTTAATGGTTAACTAATGTCCAATTGATTTGTTAAGAGTGAAATTTAAGGAGTTTAAAAATCCCTCGTTATTATAACTTTAATAATTGGATTATTCCATGTAAACTCCAACAGATAAAAGTAATCAGAGAATTCTTGCTTCATTATTCATTTCTGTTGCACTATTGTTACCCTTTATCTTTGTAGGTTGTCAAATTCTGGAAGGAAATAGGTGAAGCTGGGTTTAATGTCTTCAAATACAAGTTGAACCGACTTGAGGGACAAAAGGAGTTGGCTAACTATAATCCGGTATCTTTGTTGCTCTTCTAATTTACTTTTATTTGTTCCAAGCAGTTTATATTATTTTATGTTTCAGTCCTTATGTTGGAAAATATCCACAACCATAATTTCTATAGTGTGAGGGAATGGCATACGTTTGGAAAGGTTTCCTCTGCATTTTCAAAGTTTGGACCAAAGTGTTGAGGGATCAAGCCTTGAAAAATTGGCCTTTTATTATTTTGGGCCAAATAAATATTACACACTAATTTACAAGCACTCACACCTCACACTTGATCACTCTTTCTTTTCTCACTCACGCAGCACTTGCTGCACTCTTTCTCACACACTCACTTATGCTTCTTTCACTCTTACACAAACTACAGCTGAGCTACTTCTATTTATACTAGCCTAAGTCGGTGACTACCTAGTTAAAATAATAGAAGATATATTCCTAGGATTATTCCAGAGTGCTAGTTATTTTCCTATAGATTTTTCTAGTTAGCAACTCCTAGATAATTCTAGCACTAGGTATGCTAGTATTGGGCTTATTGAGAAAGCCCACGTATTCTTCTCAATTCTTCGAAACTTTTCCGAAGAAATCGATGTTGATTTTCAACACAAAGATCTTGTACTCTGGCATTTGACTTGGCTCAAGAACAAACATGGTTTACTGGAGTCTTCAGAATTAAGAAGTTGAGCATACGGGATATATACAGAAAGGGACAATTGCACACGCATTTGTCTTGCTTCAGATAGAATCGAAAGTGTCTTAACTGTGCATCCATCTTTTCAAAGCTTTCTGTTAACTAACAAAGATCATTGTGATTACATGAAAAAGGTGTATGAATTTGAGTTAACAAGGGAAACGTTTTACGCAGCTGAATTCTGAAAGATGTCCTTAGTTTTGCTAGTTATCCGTTTTCACATGTGCAGAACAGTTTTCTTCCTTGATTTCAATTGCTACTCCTACCTCCTCCTATTCTACTTCTCTAATTTATGGCATATGGATAAGTCAAGTATTTAAGAGATGATTTATCTTGCTAAATGCGCTTCATGTAACTAGAATAATTATTGATGCAGAGGTTCTTGTATCTCTGTTATCTATACCCAGAAATTTAGTTTTGATAAAAAAAAGTTTCTTTTCAACTGCATACTTTCACTTCACCAGGTTGTTCTCTTCTTCCTTACTATTCCCCATTGTTATTGAAGTCAAACCACCCTCTCAGCTGCCTCCATAACTGAAATTTTTTCAACGTGTTCTTGCTCTCTATATCTTCACATGGCATAAGCATTATTGCATTTGGTAACACTATTGGGGAAGAACGGTAATATGTAAGTTTTGTTGTGTGTTGGTAATGGAGCTCAAATCTGTAAGAATCTGTTCAGCTAGAATTTCTTTGTTAGTAACGGTTGATTTTTTTATTGGAGGGAATGATGAAATTTGGTGTGTCAAGAAAAGTTATCTTTTGTGGCTTATATGCAACAAAGCTATTACCATGCAAACTTTGTGTTTTGCCCTTTACCGGTTGTTGCCTTCATTAAACAACATTTTCAAAGATCCTGATCTTTTATTGAATTCTGTGCTTATGTTAAGTTTTGTAAAAGTAAACATTATTTTTGTTGGTTTTGTAAGTGGAGCAATTCTGGCAGTATTATTTCGTTAATTGTGTTAATGGGTTTTTAGTCTATTTACTTTCTAGTCAACTGTAAGGCTGATGTGCTATGAATTCATATGCAAGGTTTCTAAAGTATGCTCTCCAACTGCTTTTGCACTGAATGGATCTCCGTATTAATTGCTTTTCCTGCAATTTATGTGCACTTCATTATCACAATGTTTCATTACATTAACACAACTATGTTGAGGTTAGTGACATGAAGCTTATAATGTTCATCAATAATCTAAAAATAGCCAACACCATATAACACCATATATTATGGCAAAAACATTGTGGCAAAATTTTACGCTGCCTGCCCTTTTTGTTGCACTTTCTTATGGAAGAATTATCGTAACTGGAAGGTTTTGTTAATCAGAATTGAAGTCTCAAGCTTAAAGTATCATGTATCCTAGGCATGGGTACTTCTAAGCATTTAGAAGAGTAGGAGGTTTCTGTATTATTTACATGTGTTGAATAACCATTTTATGGTAGATAATGGACCATTAGCCTCATGCTCTGGCGAATTTTTTGAAATGTAGTAGTGACATTAAATCATCAGGGAGATTCTTCTGCAGTCACTTATGTTTTTATATCCTTTTCAGGTTCATTTTGTTGGAGAGAAACTCTCTACATTTCTGCAAGAAACTGGGTAAGAAATACATTATCTTATACATATGCTATTAAAAGCTCAAAACTAACTTGTATATTTGCATGTACTTCAGAGTTGTGTGTCGCGACTTATCCAATGGTTTAGAAAACAAATGCATACGTGTAATCAATTTGTACAATCCACTTGAGGCTCCTCCTGGTAAGGCTACTTGAAATATTGTTGTTAACAAGCTTGCACATAAACCAATAGTTCTGTGTGTTTTGTCAAAGCATGTTGCTAGTTAGCTGCATGCAATTGCCGTTTGTTGTTTACATTTCATTGTATTTTCCTCTGAATGTCCAAACAAGTTTCATGTAACTGCATGAATAATTGGCTATTTTGTAGCTTGTATTACTTGTGCATGCTATCATACCCTAGATACATGAATGCTGGAGGCTGTATACTAATTTTGGGAAATGACCTGCGTATATAAATACAAGATTCTATGACATTGTGATACTATGATGGATCTTATTGCAGAAGTCAAGTGAAAAACAAGAAAGATCACACTTGTTCATTCTAAAAACTGTTGAAACGTATTCCTTTTTAGGCTATCCAAAAATATTGAAACATATTCTCTTTAGTAACTTTTAACACATCAACATTCCATATTACCCTTACTTTAGTTCTCTTTCCATCAGTCTTACACAACTTTCAATAAAGTTTACCCACTCTCCAATCTCCATCGAATTTTAAAATTCCCCATTAACTACAAGTTTTTGTGCTGAATGCTATTTCCATGTTTTTAATTAGCTCCATTGCCTGCAATTTTGTGGAATGCTATGATCTATGGGGAATATCTTATTGTTACCATGAGGCTTTCTAGTCTACGTTTATTTGTGGCCATTGCTTTTGGTGATGTAGTGATCATAAGTTAGACGCTGTGAGTTGACAGCAACCTTGAATCCTCAAAATGTTCTTCTTCTTCTCGATTGAAGGAGAATTTATTGCTTTCCGTGTTCTGCTCCCCCCCCCCCCCCCCAACACACACACCCCAATAAAAAAAAAAATCAGTCAATATTTCTGTATTGGTAAGTAGTGATAAGTTTTGCAGACTTCAAGTATATCAGATGCAATGAGGCTGCAGAGAATGTACCCGTCCCTCCAAATGCTCCTGGATGCAAATGCAAAGGAAAATGCACTAATTGGAAATCTTGTTCATGTGCTAGATTAAATGGTGGTGACTTCCCATATGTGCACCAGGATGGTGGCAGGTATGTCCAGATTCTGTAGGCAGACAAGTCTTTTGATTTTTGAATTAGCGCTTTTAAAGCTTTTCTGCTGTGTTGTTCTGTGCTAATTCCTGTGTATTTATGTTTATTATACATCAATCGAATACATCACATCTTGGAGGACCAACTTGAGTAAACTCTCATTCATGAGCTGCAGCGTTGAAATGCTTTTCGATAAGTTTTTGTTTGTTTATTTGTTTCTGTTTGAGCGTTTAAAACAGTAACACCACATGAGATGACAACTGTCATGATTAAGGCATTTTGATCTATACCCATTCTGATAGTTTCCAAGCGTTTTTTGCTTGATGTATGCCTTGTAGACCCTTTTGTATCTTCCTCTCCAACAAAGGGCAGCCCAACGCACCAGGGTCCAGTGAAAGGCCATACTGAGGCAACTCAGCCATTGTGTCAAGGCTCCAATTTGTATCTTTCCCTCCAAGCTTCCCAAAAATTATACTCCCTCCGGTCTTTAAAAGATGAACCATTTATTTTTACTGTTTCAAAGTTAAATATTTGACTCAAATATTTACAAAGAAATATAGTGCAAAAAAATTCTAGAAAATTATATTTAGGAAATTTATATTGCAAATTAAGATACGCATAAAAAATATTTAACTTTAGATGTCTAAGCATAGATGAAAAAAAATCATAGATTAAATACTGTAAAACAGCTAAAACAAATGGTTCATATTTTGGAGTCCGGAGGGAGTATATGCCTTCAGCTTTGTTTTCATGCTTCTAACTCTACACCAAATAAAAACTTCTTTTTTCAAACAACTTGGACAAAACTCTTACGATGGTTCATTCCAACAGACATAAGTCAAACTTAAGTAGGGCACTCATTGGGGAAAGAACCGAGAGAGATCTTTTATGTGTGTGCATGCGCTTGCGCAAGCAGAAGCTTTATTCTTCATTTCTATGTGAGTTTGATTTTTCAATCTTTGACAGATTGATTGAACCAAAGGCTATTGTATTTGAATGTGGACCAAATTGTGGATGTGGACCTGATTGCGTGAATCGTACATCTCAGCAGGGTTTAAAGTATACACTTGAGGTATTGCAATGAATTGCAGAAATGAATGATTCTAGTTGGTACTGTATGTGGTAATCTCAAAACTTCCCTACACTGTCCTTGTCCCTTTCCTTAAGACTATTTTCTTTTTTGAGCAGGTTTATCGTACTGAAAAGAAAGGTTGGGCGGTCAGATCCCGTGACTTTATTCCTCCTGGTGCATCAGTCTGTGAATATGTAGGAGTTTTGAGGAAAAGTGATGAGTTGGAAAGTGTCTTGGAGAATGATTATATTTTTGAAATTGATGGCTGGAAGACAATGTTTGGAATTGGTGGAAGAGAGGTATTTTTTGCCTTGAAATAGTTTTAAGTTTTTCTCATAACCTTAATATTTAAGTTTCAGCACCCTTCAATTGACAAGACATACATATTCTACATGCTGCTATGTTGTTGTCTATGGTTATACAAGCTGCATTTCGTAGTTACATTTGCTTCTCAGTTCCTTTAATGCATAAGTTGGAAGTTCTTAGTTTATGTGGTTGAAATCTGATTCATGCATCTTGAACATGTGTAGCTGAAGCGTGCAACTCAAAACTAGAACAGCATCCGGGCATGTGTCCCTAAGAATTACCAACTCTAAATTACGCCAATGATTTTGACCCAATGCTTCTTTTGTTGCAATTGCAATTTTGAAACAATCTGCTCGATAGTCAAGTATTTGCTCCCATTGTCGAGGCTCTCTCTCTCTCTCTACACAGAAGGAAACCATTTAAAGTACTACTAGTATAAGTTTTCTTTAATCATGTGAGTGCTCTATATTCATGTTTTAGTTCATGATGATTCTGTGAAAACACGTTTCTACCCAATGCAGAAGCGTATGGGTGATGTATCTGTTCCTGCAAGTGATGTTGCGCTAGAAGTTCGTCAAGCACTCCAAAAGGACCTCAAGGAGGAGCCAGATTCAGAGTTTTGCATAGATGCTGGGTCTTCTGGAAATGTGGCTCGTTTTATTAATCATAGCTGCGAGCCTAACCTGTTTGTCCAGTGTGTTATGAGTTCACATCACGATCTTAGACTCGCCCGCGTAGTGCTCTTTGCTGCTGATCCCATTCCTGCAATGCAGGTAAACTTTCACCCTTCTACCTTCTGATCTTCTGTTTAGCTGATAGCAGTTGCATCATGTCTTATCTTCCACCATGCAATGTCTTCAAATTTGTTCTGAGAATTGCAGAGATTCGTCACTTTTGTTCCTGAAGATATGGCTGGTGATAGTTGATCACGCCGAGTTTTCTTCAATTCAAGAAACTTTCTGAACTTTTTGTATAGGATGTCATAATTGGTACTTTCTTGATCAAAGTAGTTGAGATTATTGCTCAGTTGATTCATGATTGTTACAGGAACTTACGTATGACTACGGATACGCACTCGACAGTGTAATTGGTCCTGACGGCAGAATCAAGAAGCTACCTTGTTATTGTGGTACAGCTGATTGTAGGAAGCGTTTATATTAGCGGATAAGTTTTGAACTTTTCTGCTAAATGCTTGTGGATATGCTCTGTAGTATATGTAATGGTTGTCGGAAATCAGAGTGATTGGTCTCGTTTAGAAATAACTATTTCAAATAACTATTTAAATGAAATAACTATTTCAAATAACTATTTTAAATAGCTGTAACATTTTTTATACTTCCTTTGTTAAAAAAAAAAAAAAGAGAGCTCTGTTTAACTTTTTATATTGTGTTTAACTTAAATTATTATTATGACAAATTATCTTAAAAAATTTAAAATAAATATATTTATAAACTGTAAATACTCAATTGTCATTTGCATATACATTTTCTCATTTTCAATGTTAAAATATTGAAAATATATATTCATAGATTAAATGGTCAAAATGAAATAGAGCATTCTTTTTAAGATGAATAGAGTAATTTTTTAATAGTTTAGATCAATTAGCTACAACTAAACATTAAAGGTGTGATAGCTTTTTCAAAAACTACTTTAAAAAACTGTTATCACATTTAACGTTTTTAATGTGTTCATAAATAAAAATCAAAGATTAAAAATCACATGAATATGAAACCTAAGTTGAAAACTTTTAGGTGTATAACTTGTTTCTCTAGACTTAACCATCTTTATGGCTTTATGGGTAAGAGTAGGGATGTGTATTGGGACGGGTTGATCCGCCCTGCTCTACGACCCGTATAGTAAAGATCCGTCCTATGATCCGCCCTGTTATTTGATGGGGCGATTCGTGATCCGCCCCGCATTTTTAGCTGGTATCCACGGGTTGACCTGATCCGATCCTCTCAAATCTGATATATATATTTTTTTTAATCTTATAATTTTGTATGTCATTTTAAAATATATTTATTTTATAATATTCTTTTATTTGAATAAATATAAACACTAAATTTGATATTAAAAGTTTTTCTTTTCAAAATGTACTAAATTTGCATTTTTTTTTCCAAACCAGATTTTTTGAGAAAGTGAATTTTTAGTAATTTTCCATACTTATTGTAGACGCTTCATTTCCATTAATCAAGAGAAACTTTTTTATGAACTTTTTTATGAAGTGTGTGTGTTGACGGTCTGACGACGGTCCGACGGATATCCGTGATGTTCCGACGGAGGTCCGACGAAACTCCATCGACGACCCAGTGATGGTCCGACAGAGTTCCGGCGACGATTTGGTGGAGTTCCGGCAACGGCCCGACGGAGGTCTATGGATGGACATTGAAGCGGGTCGACCCGCTCCATGGATCGATCCGCACTGATCCGCACTGTGGTGGATCGATCCACATTGATCTGACTCGCTCCACCACAGTGAGTAAAGTGTAA
>JBBYHH010024210.1:4093-16598 GCA_038382905.1 Daphne laureola
TCCCATGATTTAGATTGATGCATGTGAGCTCCGACTTGCAATCCGAGATAGAGAAACGAAAGTTGCCTGGGAGAACATCTCAGTGAATTTGCCATCTCTTGTAGCTCGATTTTGGTTGTTTCCACTGCATATAATGCGCTTTTTTCCAGATTTATTTCCAGCCCTGAGAGTTTTACTACTCGAATAAAAAATTCAGCTCGAACTCAAGATCATAGCTCATAAACTTCGGCTTGTTTAATATGATTCGAACTTGAGCTCCAACGGACTTGCGAACGGTTCAATTCATTTTACACCCCTGCACTCCACTAAGTATTGATCAGACTGATCCCTTAAAAAAGGAAGAAAAGAAATATCAAGCTGACATAAAACTTTAAAATGATACTATATTCAACAGTACATAGCTCAGAAGCTAGTTTGAATCAACTAATAGTACAAATGAAAGGTTTGGGAAGAAATCAAAGTAACCGTTTTTTTCTGTTGTACAACACAACCCTTGCATGTTTTCCTCCTGCCATGACAATAACAAGTGAAGCTGAACTTCTCCAAAAAGAGAAACAAATCAAGGACATTTTTCTACAGATATCAACCGCATGGTCAATCCAATCAGAAAAATTAAACTGAACAAATCCCTCTGGAAGTTTACTTCAATCAGCCTCAGCAGCAACATCCCTCGCGCCAACCGAGAACAGCTCTGCTATGACTTCCAGAGGCATGCGTTTGGTTTCCGGGACTTTAAAGAAGACAAATACCCATGATATGAAGCATACGATTGCATACATGCCGAAAACACCCGCTAGACCGACAGATTTAAGCAAGAATGGCAGAGAGTAGGTGACAATGATGTTGCCGATCCAAAACGCAAGTGCGCAAATAGACATACAGATGCCTCGAACCCGTGTTGGGAATATCTCCGCGGAAACGATGTTGGGTATAGGTCCGAACCCCAGCACGAAGAAGCAGAAATAGAGAATAACACTGACAGTTGAGAGGGCCGCGTGCAAGACTTTTCCCACAGGTACAATGTTGCCGATGACTAGAATGATAAGAGCTAATATGAGGACCGGGATTGTGGCGAGCAGCAAACTCCTGCAACAGCAATGGCATAATCAATAAGCCTCATTTATAAACCATTTTGAAGGAAAAGCATGTAAAGACAGTAGGATAATGCTCTTCACACTTCAATACACTGCTAAAAAGAGTTGCAGATGTGCCAAGCAACTCATGAAAGGATGGATAATTACCTTCTACCACTGAAATCCATCAGTCGCATAGCAACAGCTATGCTAGGAAGCATCAACAACGTTGTTATACCGCTAACAAGAAGAGATATGGACACGGTACTAATCTCCATATGTGTGAAAAGAACTCCAACACCTGCATGCTCGAGGATCTGCGGAGTGTAGTACAGAAGCCCATTGATTCCTGATAACTGCACTCAAAAAGATCAGAACCATAATACTCTCAGCACTCAGCAGTAGTACACTCCACTACATTTTTTAAGCAGGTAAGCCTAAGTGTAATATAGTCGAGGCCTAACCAAGCCGTTAATCATTACTCCCCCGGTTCCAGTAAAACTGGTACGTTTTCCTTTTTTTGGCTATCGCCAGCAAAATTGATACATTTCTTAAAAAAGAAACTTTTTCATACCAACTTTACCTTATTTTCCTTCCTACTAAAAAAACTACTTTTATCTTATATGCCCACTTTACATTTTTACCCTCTAGTCAACAATATTCCGTAATCTCCATACACAGACAAATGTATCAACTTTGGTGGGACGCAGGGAGTATATCATTACCACAAGGTCCAATGCCTAAAACATCTACTTTCCCTTAGTCATGTTAATATGCACCCACCCGGAAAGGGAAAGAAAAAAAAAAGAGAGAGAGAGAGAGAGAGAAATGGGAGCCTCAGCTCCTTGAGATTGATTCTAGGTCACATCATTCTTGAACAAGAAGCAAGAGGTGGATAAAAAATATGAGCATCCTTGTTTCCTGTAGACTATGTAATTAAAAACTTTACCTGCTGAAGTATCTGAATGCCCAAACCAATAATCAAAGCGTGCTTCACTCCTGGTTTAACGATATCAGCCCAACTTGGAACCTTAGATGCAACTTCAGATGGATGGAGCATTGCTGGTCCAACTGGATGCTCCTTCATGAGCTCTTTGGAATATAAGGCTGGTTGACCTACCAAACCAGCAGCGTGTGTGAACTCAGTGTCAGCGGTGGCATCACCACCCGGCAGGGAAATAGCAGACCCACGCCCTCCAAGGACACCCTCTTGGTGCAAATAAACTCTTTTAAACCCTCCATCCTCTTTTCCACTTGGGCCTTCCCGATCGGGCAATTTCCATGTTAACTGCCAACCACCACCGATACCTGTGCCACTATCTGGCTCTCCATCTTGGTCTATGCCACCAAGTCTCGTATCCACAAAGGTCCCGTGGGCAGCTGGAGACATATCTTTCTCAAAAGATAGTGTTTGATGTGACATCAGCGGACTGTGCAAATTGTTGTCCGAATCATCGCCAGCATCTTCGGGTTGGTATTCCTCATCCTCTCTGGCAACACTCTCTTCATCCCACTCTTCATCTCTAGCTTGGCTACCTCCAACACTGAACATGCTACCGAAATGTGGAAAAAGTGCACTTCTCATACTTCCTGTCTCCGGGGCCTTTTCATGAATTCTCCTAAAGAGAGTTACAAAGGGATCCGTGCGAACATTCTGGGTTGCCGTGTTTCCAAGTCTAGATACGTGTCCTATAGCACTCTGTCTAGTAATGGGCCTTGCAATCCAAGATAAAGCTGGCTCAGGACCATACAGCTTGATTTGATCTCTATCTTCTGAAATATCCAGGTCCCCACTGTCATCTCTTGCTGGGGAAACTATATACTCTTCTATCGATGTTTCTCTCCCAACAACAAGTCCCTCCACAAACAATGCCAACTCACCTGTTCAACCGAGCGAAGTTAGTCCAAGGAACAACCAAAACATGCATCCTTATCTTACAACTTGCACTTAAAATCAAGGAAACTTGCAATTGCAACTCAAGTCCGCAACTGCTTAATCTTTTTGCCAATCAAAATTTCGAAAATTACGTGAAAAGTAAAGGTGGAAATGAAGATGAAGTGGACAGTACAACAAAAAGGCACAATCACTACATAAATCTAAGTGATCGCATTCATAGGAGTCCTGTTGATTTCTTTGTTCCTGAAATACCTATCGGTGCTTGCTTGGTGTTTGGTAGGATCATAAGCTACTACCATTACTTTACTCATTGTTAATTATGATAACTTCAGAGGACAGTTTAACACCAACTTTGACACATAGATTAAACCTAGGCTGTAACTTATGGTTAAACATCCATTTGAGATGTCTAATCTGACCATGATAGCAGGAGAGGACAACAACCAAATGAGTTGTCTCCACCAACCCCACCCCACACCAAAAAAAAAAAAAAAAAAAAAACACACGCACATACAAAGAAAAAATGTTGATTGAATTTTCTGGGAAACTCCATACAAAAGATGTATAAAATAAAAATAAAAGTAACTAATGTTTAAGGAACTGACCTACAACATTTTCCCTGCCACGCAGCCTTTGCAGAACTGTTTTAGCCTCAGCCATACGCCCCTTACTTACAAGCCAATGAGGAGACTCAGGTAAGAAAAACAATGTCAGTACAAGGCAGACAAGGGAAGGAATTGAGAGAACTCCGAGCATCAACCTCCAGCTTGGTGATCCCATAAGGGACATCCCAAAGACCATGCAATACGAAAACAACATTCCAAGTGAACCTGTAAACTGTGGAAGTGTATTTAATAGACCCCTCGTTTCAGTGGGTGCAATCTCGGATATATAAACAGGAACAAGAGTAACCACCAGCCCAGCTCCAAAGCCATCCAAAAGCCTTGCCAGAAGTAGGACAGGAACATTTGGAGACCAAATCATTAAAAGACCACTGACAAAATAGAGGATGGAAGAGACTATTAACAAAGGCCGGCGGCCTACCCAATCTGCTATGAACCCTGAGCACGTAGTAATACAGGCAGCTCCAATCAGAGACATGGCTACAATTAAACCCTCTATAGTGGGATCATTTTCCAGGTTAAATTCTTGTTTTATGTACAAGATAGCACCTGAAGCAGAAAAGAGAAGACAATGCACAAGCAAAAGCCATTCAAGAATCAGTCCACAGAAAGCAAATGGAAGTACATAATCACTATAAAACAAGGTAAGATGATAATTAAGAAATATGCCTACAGAATATAACATTGAGTAAACAAAAATAGTCAATTTGAATTTCTCAGATAACCAGAGAAACCTTAAGCAGAATTATGAATGTTCCATTCAATTTATATCATGGAGAAGGAGCTCTCTCGTTGTTCAAGATGAAGGAAGGAGTGAGAGCGCAAATTACCAGCAATGGCGGCATTGTCCCATCCTTGCAACGAGCTCCCAACAGCAGCAACAACAGCTCCAACCACAGCTCCACTCATTTTTTTCCCAAGGGCAGAAACTATAAGCAGCAGACCCAGATACACAGACAAAACCACCTATCAAGTAGCAATCAAAAGATAAAGTTTTTCACATCCCCTTTCGACATAATCTTGAAATCAAGAGATATCAGATGCAAGATCATCTTTTTACTGAAGACAGAGAAGACGAATTAATTAACATCCAATTCTTCCCATGCTACCATACTACCAAAACAGGCCAAAAACAAAAACCCCACTGGCCAAATCAAAAGAAAAACAAGTTGTTAGCTTTACCTGGTAAAATATGGAGAAAAGGCAAGATGGGGAAAGAGGCCACACCACTGAAAATTGCCAAAAGAGGCCACACCACTCCACTGAAAATTGCCCTTGTTTGTCAGAGAAGCGGGTGATAGGACTTTAAAATTGTATTAACCTCTGGCACAGTACAACAATGAAACCGAATTAAATGTGTGGCCTTTAAAATTCGGAGACCTTAAGGGGAAGAAAACCCAAAAGAGGAGGCAGAAGAACTTTGCTGTCTCGTCGTTGGACAGCTGCTCCTGTGAGCCTCTGTGAGACCTGCACGTATGGGTATGGAGTTGGCTGCTGAACGCGCACTCCCTTACCCACTTCTTCATCCACACTGTAAAGCTTGAATCTTTTTGACCATTTTCCGGTCCCGAAACGAAATTCTGGGTTTTTAAAATATCGGACTCTATGATTGGGTAAGGACAAAATATGTTCTTTTGGAATTTTTTGGAGAAAAACCTTTTTTTTTAGTTACAGTGAAATTTATAAGAGTAAAATGGTAGGGAAATACGGAGTATAAATTTGACAGAATATTAATGGAATTTTTTTTTTTTGGGAAAGAAAAAGAATAAAACCATACTATATGAGGGCGAGTTTGTTTTGTCTGTAATTGATTACAATTGAAAAATACTCCCTCCTTCAGACAAAAGTTTCGTCATTTGTTTATTTGCTTAGACGCTTTCACATTATTTTTTATTTTTTTTATGTACATCATAATTTATTTATTTATTTTCTTTTATAAATATATTTTTGTAAAAAAATTTAAATAAATTCACGAACTATTTTAATCATCACGACTCAACCATTAAATTATTAGATTTATTATCAGATAGTTCCTTAAATTATGTTGACTTAATCACTTTAGTTTATGAATTATAAAACGTGTCAACTCAATCCGTCAACTATGCACTGTCAAACACTTTATCCATTTGACTGTATAAATGCCAGTTGATTTAAGAGAAAATGTCTATTATGATTCTATTTCTTTCTAATCTATACCCAAAGTCCTAAAAACTATCAGATTTAATAAAAATATCGTATTACTGGGTTTTCTTGATGGATGAGTCGGTTGAACAGAGGAGCAGGGTTGGCCACTACAGCCCATTGAAATTTTGAACTTAAGTATTTGCAACCTAATGCTTTAAATTCTTACAAATAGGTCACTCATCTGTCAAAAAACTAAAACGTTAGAGTCTCATTGAGCGAGTTACCGAGTTGAAGGACTAAAGTGCTTGAACTTACATAATTTAGGGACTGAGTTGACACGTTTTATAGTTCAGAGACTAAAATTAGAGAATTAACATAATTCAGATTACTATTTGATAATAAAGCCTAAACTATTTTACCAGCCAAATAAACCACATAACTCCTTAAATTGTACCAATCTAGCCCTTCTGTCTATTCCTTATTGATGTGTGTGACAGATTTGTACACGTAGACGTGGAGTGGTGGGAATTAGAGAGGTCAAGGGTTATAATGGCGGGAACTAAATGTAAATTGTATGTGAGAGAGAGTGAAGTGCAGAGAGTGAAGAGTGAGAGTGAGAGTGAGGGAAGAAGAAAAGTAATTTTTGTGTTTTGGAGAAGAATCGAATTGATTCTCCGCTCCTGCAAAAACCAAATCTGAAGTTGTGCACGTGGAAGAAAAGTATGGAATATGAGTTTTTTACTTTATTTGATTGTGTTGATGGAGTGAGACTTTAATTGGTGAACCCTAAACATTGGTGTGAGTAGTTTATATGTTTTGTATTAATTACATTCCCAACGCAATTGTAAAGTTTCCCCCAGAGTTTTTCCACGCCCAAGTTGTCCACTTCCCGGCACGACAATTGCAGTAGGAGAGAATATTAGCACCACTGTTTCTATTGTTGTTGGTGTTGCGAACTGATCTCTCGGGACTGCACAAACTGACGCTCGAGTAACTATACATGTTACTTGGAGCACGTTTTGCTCTCTTCCTACTCAATCGATAATCAATTTTGTAATTCACAGTGTTCTTGGCTCGCTCTAAAACTTGATTCACTCACCCCCAAATTGATCAAAATTCTAGATGTGTAAAATCTCTAAATTAATCAGAGTTGGACATCTTATTTAACCTAAAAAAACACTCATATCACTGTTCATTTGTGTAGTTGTTAACCACATCAGAATAGGAAACAAAATATTCTCTGCTCTCAATGTAACGTCCAAGGGCCAAGGGCCAGATCGGCACAATTTAAAGATTTGAGTGATTTATTTGGTCAGTTAAATTGTTTGGTGGCCGAGTCCTGATGATTCAAATATTTTAATTACCAATATTTTTTCTGGTTTTTTTCTCATTGTTTATCTTTGTTATAATTTAAGTTAAATATTGAACCTTATAACAACAAAGTCAAATAAATCAACTTTTAACAGACAGATAGAGTATTCTCTCACGTTTTTCGAAAAAAAAGAATCATTACATTTGATTTTCAAATTTTTATTTGATTCAATCTTTTACTAGTATCTAAAAAAAATGATTTTTTTTTTAAATTAGATAATTGATTTAACTTATGTATATGTATATAAGTTACTTAATTTTATATATCAAATTATAAAAAAAAAATATAAAATAGATGCTGAAAAAAAAAAATAACTAGTAAAAAAAGACGGATGACAGAGTAGTATTTACCTCTATTGTTACCATTTGTAGCATAGTACTTACTCTGTCCAAAAAAGAGATATACTATAATTTAACTTTAAAATTTCACAAATATACAAAATAAATAGGAGTACAAAATTGTTAAAAAAAAGCATTTTCAGAAAATAAACACATTCAATTTTCATTATTTATGATGCAAATAATACAGGTTCATCGTCTTCCCCAAGGCGCTTTCTGTCTTCGCCTCCTTGTGCTTCTTCTCCTCCGCCTTCTGCAAAGCGATTACTGGAAATGGCTTACTCGAAACACCAGCTACTTGCTCGTTTACAGGTGCATCTTCTTCACAGCTTTTCCTCCATTATTATTATTATTCAGTTCAATCTGCTCAGTGTTAGTTGAAAAACACTCCCGCTTGTTGTCCTTGTTGGGATTTCGATTGCGACGGAGGAGGGTGTTCTAACTTTGATTTACATAGATTCATTTGAAGACGATTGAGCTTTAGCTTAATAAAACCATAGAAGAATGTACTAGTTTTTTTCGTAGATTCAGTCTGCGATTCTTTGGTTTGGCTAATTTGTGGTTGTTACCCTCCCTCTCCCTCGCTTGCATGGGTGGTTTTGGGATTTCTCAGGAACTTCAAATTGAATTTAGCCAGTACGAGCATCCTGTTGTTTTGGCACTTGAAGCCCAGGTAAGACGAGGATATTGGAGTGAAATTTGCTTATCTTTTGTTAATGATTTTAGTGTTTTGATGATTGAATGTCATATATTTTAATCAGGCAAAATATGTTGGGGACAAGGGTGGCGCCCTGCCCGAAAATTTGCTTTTGAAGGTATGTTGTTTTGTGGTTGAGCAATGCAGTTGATCCCATGGTTTTCTTTTATGCTTGTTTTGTAATTGTTGGTGACCAGCGGAGTAAGTGGATGTGCTTACATGCTGCAGGATAAGAAGCATTGGTACTATATTGTTTCTGCTCTACCAGATACGAAAGTGGATCTCAAGGGTAGTTACTCATTAGTCATTACCTTTTTAGATCCTTAGCAATTGTGGATGGATAAGTTTGTATTAAGAATAAACATCTGGAGATGTTAGTCCTGATGGTGTAAAAGCTGAGCAGTTTTATCTCAGAGATTTGGACTGGGAAAAGGAGGTTTGCGAATGGCTCCAGAAGAGGCATTGGGTCAGATACTGCAGGTAGCTAATTTTAGCTCCATCCATCCATCATGAAGTGTCAGTAGGAAATCAGATCCTCACAGTCCCAGCTGCAGCCCGTCATCCATACTCATGGTACTTCTGTTTTTTACTTTTCAAGGTGCCTCTGGGATGTGTTACTCCATTTGCGCTGGTAAATGAATCAGCCAGGTATGAGATCAGCTATCACCGATTTTACACTTTGAGTTTCATTTGATTCTTTGATGTAAATTGTAATACATGCTACCTTGTGCACATTATCATCAGTCATTGAAGATTCTTGTCAATTTTATGTATTACTTCGTATGTATTACTAGTGGATTTGTGAAGCGGATGCCAATTTGACGTTGTTCTTGTATCAAGTCATGTTGCGCTGCTGCTGGATCAAGGGTTCAAAACTCAGGAACGTTGCTTTTTCCACCCACTCTCAAATGATATGTCAATATGTAAGTTCAGGTTTTTTTATCACCTCTTAAGTGGTAAAGTTACAGAATTTGTTCCAAAGTAACTGATATTCTTGAATCTAGCTTTGAGACATAAGAGTTTCTTCACTATATAGCATTACAGTTTCATGTTGCAAATATTGTTGTTATAGAACTACATTTTATAGTCTCTGTTTTTTTGTTTTGTTTTTTTTTCGTGGAATTAATACAACAGTATACCTCTGTTTTTCTCATTTAACTGAGAATATAGATTTCTTGACTATGGCACAATATTTTTATGGTGAAAAATATAGTTCTCCGTTTTTACTTTTATCTCTCTAAATTTCAAATTACAGACATTCTTTTAGAAGCAGTTTTGTCATAAATCTCTATTTCTTTCGGGTGGGTGGGCTGGGATGTTTCAAAAACTGTAAGCTGCAGCTGCAGAGGCACTTATGAGGTCTCCTCAAAACATTTGAATAGATTTTTTCATGATACTGTATGTAATCTTCATCTTTTTTTAATCTCTATTGATTTTTTTCCCTCGTTTTGATTCATAAATGCACCTTATTTACATGTATAATGTCTCTCGATTTTGCAATCTGCTCCACGAACAATCTTCCACAAAGTTTCTTTCTGGTTCATTTTGTAGTTTGGATATGTTGGAACTCTGCTGTGATTCATTTAAAGAACAACAAAAAAATGACAAATTAAGTCCTGTCTCACTCTTTTCAGCTCTTAACATTGTTGGCCTTGACAAATTTCTGAACTCAATTGGCAGGGTTCCTGCATATGTGGACTTAGAGGTGCTGATTCTATTCTCGTGGTTCCCCATGTATTGCTGTATTTAGCTGTTTCAGTAAATGTTGTTGTATCCCATGTAGGCTAATCCAAAGGTGGGCAAAGATCAACCGCCTGACCTAGCGATGTTAGTTCCTTCTGACTCTCTTGCTCTTCCAGATGCTGCAGAAGAAATGCCTACGTCCAAAAGTTCCAATGTAAATAATTCTAGCTCTGACAGCAAGCCTGCAGCAGCAACAGGTACATTCAATGAACCATATGTAGTTCCATTCCATGGTAGAAATTCAGTCTCAAGTTAATTGACAGACCTGGTCAAGCTAGAAGATGAAACCTGTATTTAAAAATTATTTTTTTATGTAGCTTTGTTTTTTATTGTTTGGTTTTTTGCTTTCTGTTTACGTTTTCCTTCTTATAAAGTTGCAGCCAGTGTTTTATCAGACTGCTAGCATTATTGTTCAAAAAATTGGCCCTCCATGTAGCTTTAGTAATGTTTGAGAGAGGAATAATGAAGCTTTTCATGTTCTAGCTTGAAACTATAAAGTGAACCATAAGGTTGGGGTCTCTTATTTCTTTGTAAAGAGTTGTGCATGGCAGGAAGGACATCTACTGCAAAACTTGTTTAGAACCTTAAAGAGAAGCAAACATATGGCCATTTATTTGGTAAAAAGGTTGTGGCAGGAAGGGCTTCCGACGTTTGAAATTAATAATGAAGTTAAGATTGGAATCTCTATGCAAATTGGGATATGTAATCTTCAGCATAATGTTTGAAGACCAAGTCTATCTTGAAAATGATCTGGAGTATGATCAGCTGCGATTAGGCAAAGATAGTGGCTCAAACTATACAATCTAGCTAATTTTCTTTAACTGTGTTTTAGTTATGGTATATTTAATGATCAACTTATGATGGCCAATAATTCTGGTGTTCTGTGGCAGTAGTAAATGTCAAGAAGGCATCAGATAACCTCCCCAAACTAAAAGATCAATCAAGCAACGGTCGACAGCCATCTGTTGCTTTTTCAGATCCTGTAGTGTTCGTGGAAGAGATTTTGAATAAAACATGCTCATTGCTGCGTTCGGAGGTAAGTTTATGTTTCGCTGAATGTTTTCTTCTGTCTTATATATATCCCTCTTTGGTGGAACTAAGACACTTTCTACAGATCACAAAGGACTCCTTGTAGAAACATAGTGACAAACTTGGAGCTATGGTAGCAGACAATATCAGAAAACACCTAAATCCAGATTTACAGAGTCTTGCAGTAAGTGTCCATCTACTTTTCTTCGAAACCCTCTCTTATTTGACAGCTTTTGAATGGCAAAACCCTCTCTTATTTTAAGTAGTAAATTCATGAGTCTCCAATACACATGTTTCATTTCATACATGCTAATCACTCACCATGGCTCATTTTGCTTGTTGCAGATGATCTTCAAAAACCAAGCTTTTTCTGAAGGTTTCGTTGCTGGTACCCGCAGTCAGCCCAAGCTCCTTTGAGATAGTCGCTTAGTATCAGGTTTCTTCGATTTCGGAACCAAATCTTCCTTGTAAAAACACAAATTTTTAAAATGACGGTTCGATCGAAAACTCATTGGACTTCAAGGTGATTCAGTTTCTGTGTCTAGGGTTCAGAATGGAACCGTTATGTATACTACTATTCTTAAGAATGATGGTAATGTGAGTTACAGGCCTGACCATACAAATGAATTAAGAACTGCAGATTTTAAACATGGAAGGCATGAACAATTTCAGACATTAATCAATGATTAACTACAATCAATTTCAACCAGAGTATATGAACAAGTAAATGTATCTTGACAACAAGAAAACAAATACACATACAATGACCATTATATGTCTAGTTGAGAGAGATATTAGGTTACGAGAACTTCCGGATAACCTTGTAATAAATATAGTGAAATGGAGATGCATAATTCATGTAACTGATAGAATGACGGTTATGTCAAATTCGTAGAGAAAGTAACTCCCCACCAGAATCAAACATGGAACTGGAAGGCATGAAAATAAGAACGCAACTATCCCTCTTTCATTTGATGACTAAAGCTACAGTTTTATGACAATAAAAAAATGTATTAATTTTACTGGGAGGAAAGAAATATCAATTTATGCACTTTGAGTTTGGAAGCACCACTTCTTGACAATATATTCCTTTTTATTTCATGGCTTGAAGGGAAAATGAAGAAAAAGAATGAAGTTTAAGGGCCCATATAAGACGGCCCATGGTGAAGCCCAACAAAGGCAGAAATCAAATCACGTGTATAATGCAGTAAATATGAAAGAAAAGGTCAAGTTCCAAGAAGTCTGGAACGCTCTCCTCATGTTGTGTTACTTGTGGATTCCTTGCCTTCTTAACCCCAAAAGTTCGCGGGAATGAAACTATGAAAGCATCTCGAATCGAGTTCTATTCTGGACCTAGTGTTGGAAGCCGGAGACGTGGACATCTTAGAATCAAGAGAAGAAAGGGTTCGGTTGAGTTGAGTCCTAATGTAATACAGACGACTCGCCGCAGTGGCCTACTGTAGGGTGAGGACTGAGGAGAGGTACATCAATGGAGATGAGAAAGGAGAGGTCTTTCGAGGAGTTTTCAGGTGGGTATTATGCACTCTGCGCTGCTGCTGGGGCGCTCAGTGCAGGCTCCACCCATCTCGCCATTACTCCTCTTGATGTC
>JBBYHH010024319.1:0-25881 GCA_038382905.1 Daphne laureola
AATATGTCTCAGCAGCAGGTGCAGCCTGTCAAGCTATTTGACTTAGGAGGATCCTAGAAGACCTTGGAGAGGAACAAAAGGAATCGACACAAATCTTGTGTGAGAGCAGATCAGCAGCTGCTATTACAAAAAATTGTGTGATGCATTCAAGAACTAAACATATAGAGATGAGGCATCATTTCATTAGGGATCTTATACAACAAGGGAAGGTCAGAATAGATTTCTGTACTACTAAGGAACAGGTGGTTGATATATTCACCAAGGCTTTACCAACATCATGTTTTCAAGCCTTGAGAGAGCAATTATTAGTTACCAGCTTTGAATGAATAGGGAGTATTGGAGATGTTGATCCTGTAGCTGGCTATGGAGAAAGGTTGGCGCAAGTCTGGCGCAAAGAGGAGACGCCACAACAGGAGTGAAGGACCAGCCAGCAGTTGCGTGAAGAGGAAGTCACCAAGTTACAGTACGATTAGAATTAAGTTCTCTCAGTTTATGTTTAGGAGTTGTGGTCCCTTAAAGATAAGGAGTTCAAATTCATTTAGGATTATAAAGAGTGTAAAGCTTATATAAGGCACAACTCATTATGCAATAAAGTGTGGAAAATAACACAAACAAAATATTATTGCTCTCCTAAACCTAACATTTAGATAGTGCATTTTCATTTTCCTAGGTTACATTTGGTATTGAAGTCGAGTTGACTAAAAAAAAAATTCCTTAAATTTATATACCTAAAAATGCACTTTGTCTAAAACTTAGTGGCCTGAAAAACCAACCTAGAAAGTTTTAGGAATTCCTTCATTTTAGGACTCATATGTTACAACTCATAAAGATTTAGGACTGGTTCATGAGAAACTTGAAGTTTTAGGATTCAATTGTGTGAAAATGTATAGAATTGCTTCTTTAAACCACACAAAAAAACTTATAAGAACATTTTGAATTTATCCCGGGTAAGTTGAGAGGAAAGCTCTCACATTCTCTCATGTCAAATGTGGCCACTTTTTTTTTTTAACTTTTATTTTGGAAAAAATATGAAAAACACTTGAATTTTTTAATTTGTCACAATACCCGATCGGATAAATCAATAACTTTTTTAAATTGTATCAATTTAGCCACTGCATCTTATTTCTGATGATGTTTCAGGTAAAAAATTACGCGGATTGAGCATAAAGTTAAACTTAAAATGTCTCTAAGTGTTTGATTAAAAAAACACACACGCTGAGAGAATATCACGTCATTTCTATTATCCTAACCATACTTCGAATTTTTTAGAGGTATTTTTTAATGTGTTTGTTTTAATTAGACACTTAGAGATATTTCATTTTTAACTTCCAACTCAATTTGTGGTATTCTTCCGTATGAAAAAAAATCATCATAAATCAAATGTAGTGACTAAATTGATATAATTTAAAAAATCTAATAGTTTATTCGATCAGATAAATAATTTAATGACCAATTCCTAATAATTTGAAAATGTATATGAGTTTTATTGTGTTTTTTGCCTTTTATTTTCTAGAACACGGGTCCATAGTCAAGGACACTAACTGGCGGGAGTAGCTTAGAAGTGACTGATCATATGGAAATGGAACAGACAGACCGATGAGTTTGTCAAAGGCTGTGTTCTCACGTCAAGAAACTAAAATTAATTACTCCATTATTAACCTCTCCCAACCTATTATAACTCATCCCAACTTATTCTTTACCTTCTATAAATAAATGTATATGTAAGGATAAAAATAAATTAAAATAAAATATAATTATAAAAAAGTCATTTCATTTGAGTCCAAAAGGTTTTTATGGTGTGACAATATGTTGTACTTTTATTACTGCAACATCTTGATTTTAAATATTTATTTGATTTCAGTTTATTTATATTAATTTAAAGTAGGATTTAAAAAAAATATTAGTATATATTTATGAGTTAGACACATGAAATTATTGTTATTGACTAAAATTTACTTCATGCGTCATTTATTAATTGAACATATTTAATTTTTATCATTAAACTCAATTTTTTATAATGAATCATTTTTTAGCAAATTCTTTAGAAACTATGTATATACAAATAAATACTTAAAGTTTTGAAATATATATTTTAAATATTTTAATAAATTATTTATTATGAAAAATTGAATCAAAGATAATTTTCAAACTCAACATATATAACTAATACGAAATTAAGAAAGTAAAAAAATATATTAAAATAATTAAAATAAAATAAAATTATAGATTAAATATTAAAAAATCAAATACGTTAATAACAAAAGTAGAGAGCTAATACTACTAGTTTTCAACGGTGTCTTTGTCTTGTCAATTTGTCATCGTATATATAAATGGATATATAATTAGGTACGAAGAAGAACCAGAAACACTACAATTGTCATCCATGTCCCCAAAATCTTCATCTCTTGTCTCCTACCTTCTTCTTCTCATCTTGTCTCTGGTTTTAGATCTTTTCCAGATCATCATCATGATTACCCCATCGTGTCTAAGAAGAAACTTCCAAGATCGCCGCCGGCACCTCCTCAACTCAATCCGACTTCTCAGCCCTTCACAAGAGGCGGAGCCAAGAATTCTATCAAGTGGATACAATTTTTTTGTGAGGGGGTAAATAAAAAAAATTAATGGGGTTAAATATGTATATTTTATAAGATTATGTATACTATACTTCTAATTTTGACAAAATTCAGTAATGGTAATTGTCACCACTAAAGTCTCAGTGGCGCCGCCCCTCACACGATCTATATGATCCACAACCACAACCACCACCACCACCATCATCTTATTGTTAGCAACTCCACTATGAGATAAGGTTTAGAAGACCCTTAGATTTCTTAGTTTTAATCATGTAGTACTTGAAGTTATCATCAAACATGTCAATAAATTCACACTTTTTATCTGACTAAATAAATCACTAAATTTTTTAGTCTTTGCGTCTGATTTCTAACAATATTTCATGTTTCAGATAAAAAAATGATAATGATTTAACATAAAATTAAATCTAAAGTATCTGTAAGTGTTCGATTAACAAAACACATGTGTTGAGACTTGAGAGAATATCACGGTGTTTCCCTAATCCTAAACACGCTCCGATTTTCATACAAGTAATCTTTTAACGTGTTTTTTTTCTTCTAATTAGATACTTAGAGACACTTTATTTTTAACTTTTCATTCAATTCGCATCTTTCTTCCACATGAAAAATCATTATAAATTAGATCTAGCAGCTAAATTACAATTTAGAAAGTTAAGTATAATTTATTCAGTTGGATAAAATTTAATTACCGATTTCAGACAAATTGAAAATTACAAGGATTTTATGGTGTATTTTGCCTTTTATTTTCTAAAACGAAGGAAGGTCCCTACCCGGCTACCCCCTGACCCTATTGAAGTACTGAAGTAGCGTAGAAATGACTGATCATATGGACCAGACAGACCGATCAGTTTGTCAAAGGCTGTGTTCTCACATACTTCATCCATCCCACAAAATTAATTACATTTCACATTTATATTTAATTCAAATTTTTATTAAAAATAATTATTTAAAATAAAAATAAAAAATATATTTAAAAAATAAATACATTAAAATTTCATTTAAATATAAATTTATATGTTTTATAAATTAAAATATTATAAGAAATAAATAGTAAATTAAATATTAAAAAATAAATGTGTTAATTTTGTGAGAGGGAGTAGAAAACTAACAGTAAAAAACAAATTTGAATCGAATTAATATTTTTCCAATTGTCTCTCACCATTCTTCTTTCAAATTTAAAAGTTTTTACTTTTTTTTTTTTGCAAATTACTACTTTCGTCCTCAAATAATTAGTATGTTTCGTTTTTAGCATTTAATTCATAATTTTATTTCTTTAACATTTTAATATGTAAATTTAAATATTTTCAATATAAATTATAGATTAGTGTGTTTAATTTTTAAATGTACTTTTTTTGAATTATTTTAATGAATTATTTCTAAAAATATTTTGGTTCTCCAATAACTTTTAAAAAAATATACCAATTTTTCATGGACGAATGGAGTATTTCATGAAGTGTGTTTTTGTGAAACAAAATAACAAAAAAGTGATAATTTTTCAAGTTTAAAACGAATTTTGTGAGTAAGAATTAGGAGAGGAATTCAAATTGTTGCTAAAAATTTGTGGAAAATTCTATGAAATATAACAGTAAAATAACACACCCAAAATTAGGAATAATGGTGGAGCGAACTATTTACGGAGGGATCTCACCCGACTCTATTATTCGTGGATTTTTTAATTTCTATGATTTGCGGATATTTATCTTATGAAGATAAATTTGACTCCACCTCTATCATTCGAAGATTCTTGTGCATCCACGGGGTATCCGCATATACTTTAATATCAACATTGTATAAGTTCCAACTATTCCATTTGTTTTCAAATAATTTTACACATTTCTTTTTTTGGTTATCCCTGGAAAATTATACACATTCCTTAAATGGAAACTTCTATTATCCAAAGTTACCAATTTATCCCTACTTTATCTTTACTTTTTGTTTTTTATGTAACCTCTATTTAAGGGTAATTATGTCAAATTACATAAAGTCTTACTTTCACCTTAATCTCCGCATCCAGTCAAAGTGTTATATATTTTGGGGACGAATGGAGTATTATTTCTATGGATAGTTATACCTAATAATTAGATATGTACAAAATAACATTCAAATACTTAGAAACATCTCAAATTATTCTACAAGCTAAGAGTACTAGAGAAAGAAAATATAGAAGTTTGTAACTAGATACAAGTTTTTGGGCTTAATTAGCATGTATAATGGACTCGCGGGTTACGAATATCCTCGAATCCGCGGATGGTGGAGCTTCGCGGTGCGGATGGGTCAAATTCACCTCCATCTCCACAAACGTTAGCGGGTTAGAAAATAATCCACATCCATAAACTCGCGGATAAATCCATGATGTGCGGTGCGGGTATCCGCGGATTGCGATTTACTCCAATCCATTGTCATCCTTATCCAAAATCACATGAGGGCTCCATGCTACGATATACTCTCTCTATTCCAAAATAATACTACACTTTGTTTTGTACTGTTTCAATGTTTGATTCAAATTTTTACAATGATAAATTAAAAACATTATACTTTGAATTGTGATATGATATAAATTATTTAACTTAAATTATCTAAACATCAGGAAAACAATTATAGATTAGTTACTGTAAAACAACTAAAACAAAGTGTAGGGCAGTAGTTAACTGCTACTCTCTCCGTCCCAAATGTATTGTACTTTTTGAAAATCGTAAAGAAAATGATATACTCTCTTCGTTTCCAAATAAGATTACACTTTCTTTTTTCTATTTTAGAGTATTTAATTATGATTTTTTCCCACGAATGTTTAGACATTTAAACCTAATAATTTATATCCATTTCATAATTTGAAGTATAAACTTTCTAAATACTCCCTTTGTCCGCCAATAGTTGATACATTTTGATGGGACTCATCCCGGCAAGACCTCGCGTTCCCCAAGACCTCGACGGCCGAGATCCCCGACATGTCATGCCGCTCGTGCCAAAATTCCTTCCCCCTCTGGTTCTCCGTTCTCGGACGTTCTCCCGAGAGGGATAAGTCCCGAGAAGGACCGAAAAGTCAGTCTCCAGTCCTTTCCAGGTGTCTCTCATCCCGCGGCTCACCCTTCCTCATCACGCCATGTGTCCTCCTCTAGCGCAACATATACCAAGGGAAGGCGCCACGATTCCCTATAAATAGGGAATCCACCCTCCCAAAAAGGGAAAGTGACATTTAATACTCTATGACTGACCTCCGAGGAATCCAAGGACTAATCGCTGGTGGAACTTTCGGAGGCCTCGAGGAGAACCAAGTCGGGCCTTAAAGACCGAGGAGGATAAAAACTGAGAACCGACTATGGTGCAAGGTACATTCTTCGTACCTTAAATTCGTAAATTTATATTATGTTAAGGATCCTCTTAACACATTTGTTTTGACTCTGTCAGAATATTTAATCTATAATTTTTTCATGAATCTTTAGAGATTTAAAATTAAATAATTCATATACATATCATAACTAGAAGTGCACATTTTCTAAATATATTTTTTGTGAATTTTTTCATTATTTATCTTTATTAAAATTTGAGTCAAATATTAAAATTTGAAACATCAAAATCAAATGTATCAATTAATGACGGACGGAGGAACTATGCTTTTTCTGATTTTTTTTTAAACTTTGTAGAATTTAGGTTTTGGAATAATACTCCAAAAGTAATCTTTCATTAATCAGTGAAGGCTTTTATAATGCTATACAAGAGTCCTAACCCAGAGAAGAAGGAGTTCTAACTAAAGACTAATGCTACAGCTAGTCTAATTACAAGTTACTTCTAAGACAAGTAACTATTCGGCCAAGTGCAACCTGTGCAGACTAGGATTAGAAATTAAACAACAGCTACCATACTAAAGATTAATGATTAAATAGGACCTCAATTTCAACAAATTTTTTATCTTTGTTAAAATCTGAGTCAAATATTAAACTTCGAAACAGTAAAGTCAAAATACAACATTATTTGGAATGGATGGTAATATACATTTTGCACATAGTAGGTAGTACCAATTTTCGACCGTCTTTTGTCTTGTCATTCGTATATATAAATGGATGTAAGGTATGAAGAAGAACCAGAAAAGCTACTCGTAATTAGTACTCTTTGCCCATTATACGTATCCATGTCCCCAAAATCTTGCTTAGTCTTCTTACTCATGATCTTCACCTACTGTCTCCTATCTACTTCTCATCTTGTGTCTGGTTTTAGACCTTTTCCTCATCATCATCATGCAGATTACCGCAATGTGTCCAGGAAGAAAGCTGCAAGATCAGCGCCGCCGCCACCACGTCTGAATCAGCCTCCTCACTACAATCCGCCTGTGCCCCCATCACCGCCACCGCCATCTTATTATTAATTAGCAACTCCACTCCCGTCGATCTACCTGCTATATGTGCAACAACGTTTTTCTATTTTCTACGTTCAAACTCCGAGATATTAAGGTTTAGAAAGAGCCTTAGATATTTGAGTTTTGACCATCTACTTCATGAAGTTTTAATCAAACATGTTAATAAAATGGGTGGGTTATTCTCTGCTATTTATAATGTGGAATGTGATGTTGAGTAATGAGGATATATTGACATCTTCTTGGTGTAATGAAATCTAGCTCCACGCAACAGTCTCTCACACATCTTCGCTTTATTTTTGCTCATGTTCGATGATCATAGATTCATATGAATGGAACTGGAAGCCAATGGGACGTATGATGCCAGTAGCTTCTGCTCATTTTACTTCTTACTCCCTCGGTCCGCCTCAAAATTAATGAAACTTGTAATTTTTTATATTTATGTGATTTCAATTTATCTACACTATTATTTATAATAGAAAAAATATAAATATAATATATCAAATTTTTATTTATATATAAAAATCTTAAATTTCTATTATTTGGACCGGATGAAGATTCCCGGATGAAGATTCCCATCTTTTCATTTTCTTGGCTCATAAGTCAAACCAATGGCTCCATTTTTGGGTGTTTTTGTTTTGTTAAGTAGCGGGGTAGGTGGAAAGTTGAATTAAAGATCTACACCTTATAGCAAAATCGACAATAAGGACTTTAATAGGATAAAATGGTTGAATATAGGGCATAAGGTGTGTTTAGCAATAACTTTTCAAAACTAATTTTTACTTTTCAAAACAAACTTTTACATTTTAAAAAGTTATTTACGAGTAATTTTTCATGATTAGTTGTAGTTTTTTAATTTTGACTATTAAAAAATTATCAAAAACGTTACAATTACTTAAAACAATTATTCTCGAATGGGACTTAAATATACAAAATAAAAAAAATAGATAATAATAAAAATAATAATAATAATAATTTAAAACAATATCCAAATGAGACTAATGGAACTAATGCTTAGCTCCTTTTTTTTTTTTTTTTTTATATAAAAGGGGTAGAGGTTGAAGATATCGAAAACTCAAACTCGAGACCTATTATAAATATTCTCAAAAACATTAATCACTAGGCCAAGTGATCAGGACTTAATGCTTAGCTCCTAACCGACACTAACAGTGAAACTGATGAAGCATAAATAATAAGATTACTACAATTTCAGACCAAAAACAATTTCCCAATTTAACAAGTTCAGCCGACATATTTTATTTGTACAAGTAATACCTAAAACTTTAAGAGGTCACCACTTTTGATATGATGAACAGAATGATTGTAAATTAGTACTAAAACTTACCCTCTTTGACCTAACCATTGGCTTCGCACCTGCGTAGAAAATCTTATGTAATTTATCCACTAAAATAATACCTTTTGTGACTAAAAAATAGTAATTCAACTTCAAATTCAGTAAATTTATTGTTTTGAAACTTATACAGTATTTATCAAATATTTAGATAAATTATAAAATGTGCGAAGCCAACCAAATGGGTCTTAAGATAAGATGGGTTCTTTTTAGCGGACAAGTACTGGTGATGGTATATGAGACTATAACGCACCAACTTTTCCTTCATTTGGTTACAGAACTGCATTCAGACAAATATTCCAAACATCTACATGTATCTTAAATGCCTTTATACAGCAGTAACTCACATTTGGCACATGTACAATATGGGTGATATAGAAACTATACATATATATTTAAAAAAATAGGACCTGGAATATGAAATCGAATTTGGATATTTCAGAAACCATGCAACTTACTAAGAGAGTTTCTGAGAGGATGTAGATAACTCTTGATCTATTCCTTTGCGGGAAGCTTCCCAAAGCCGGTGCTCGATTCCCAGCTTCCTTAATTCCATCAATCCTTCTTCAACTAAATCCAAAAAGACAGAATTGAAAAAAGGGTGATGTCTTAATGAGGTAGAGTAGCCTGCCTATATCAATGAGTTGGACATGTTACTCAAAGCAAAGAAAAATTGGTATTATCATGAACTAGTCGAGTTCCTGAGCGTACGTACCATTCATAGCATCATGTGAACTTGGGGAATGTGCACTACGGCTGATCCAAAACTGAAGTCTTTCCTGGGCAATATCTTCTTCTATACCATGAGCTTTTGCTCGTCTCCAAAAGTATGTAAGCCATGCCTGTGGCAGTCCAGTAAGATCATCACATCATTCACGTGTACTTGTTCCAGGAAATAACAAAGAGAAATGCTACGTTCACTTGGACAACACTCTCATTTAGAATTTGTCATGCATTCACTTTTGTTGGCCTAGTTGATTTTCGGTTTACCAGAATGAATACGGTTTAGAGTATTTGAGATGCACTCCTGCCTTTTCTTTTTCTCAAACAAAATTAAAACCAATTTTGCTTTAGCATGGAGCTGTGTCCTCAAACACTCCACTTCATTTTATTTTGTACTCCTATTGTTAACATCAAACAAAGGCATGGGAGTTTCATCTAACTTAAGATGGAAGCAAATTGACATATCCCTTTGGTGAAAATAAAGTGTTGCCTTCAGAATAATTCCTTCGCAAAGAGAGAACGATCATAAGCTTCAGCCTATAGCATAGTACTCTGTAAGTTATTAAAAAGTAAGTTAAATAAATCTTACCTCTTTAAAAAGCACATCCTCAGATTCTTCTGGACTCAATTCTGCAAAGAGGAGAGATTTTTGTTAAGGCCATTGTAATTGCAATTTATTCTCCCTTTGTCCCATAAGCCGTGCAACATTTCTGTTTCAGCATTTCAGTTGTGTTCTGTGGTAGAATTTGATTTTGAAAAGGTCTGGGAAAATATTTTTGCAAAAGAATACATATATATGGTTTTATTTTTCTATCATTTTGACCAATAATCTTAAAAAAACTATATACAAATGATAATTTCAATTTATACTTTACAAACATATTTAAAAAAAGAAAAAGAAAAAAAGATACAGTAATATAGATAAACTGAAATCAAACTGATATCAAAAGTCAAACATTGCATCATTTATGGAGACGAACTAAGTATTATTGAATGCCATCCACCAGTAAACATAAAGTAACCAAGTTGTTTGCAAAAGAAAGAAGTCAAAACAGACACATTCTTTTTTCCTCTTTCAGGAAAATGAATGAGGAGGATAAGGAAAAAAATCGAAAAATATTTAGATTTGCAGGATTCATCCTCACAGAAGATTTTATATATATATCTTTTAATTAGTTCCTTGTTTGTAACCAGGTTTTTGGATTTACTTCACCTTGGATAATGACACAATCTGACAAGTGTGAAGTGCAAAGAGAAGGGCAATCACCCCAATCGAGAAAAGTAATATGGATAGAATACAGGCATTTGAAAGAAGATAATCCAAAATTGTATTAACAGCTACCTAAAAGCACAACTCCTTACAACTTATAGATGTCATTTCACTTCACTTTGAACAACAGATTCGTAAACTTAAAGCAATCAAAATTACAATCATGAGAACTTACCAAATGCCTCCATGTATTTTGGATCATGTGGCGACTTAATCTCTGGAAAATGATAATGAAAAGTAAGCACTAAATGACCAGAGTGGGCGTGTAAACAGTTCATAAATTAATTGTATATTTCAAGTATGTAAAACACCTATACTAACAGTGAGACATCTCCCTAAGAACTCTTTTTCTCTTTCAAGAGCCTAATGACTAGCACAAAGCAATTTCAATAAACTAGGGCACAAAATGATGCAGAAAATCACTTGGAACATTGGACAAAGAAAGAAAAGGAGCAGAAGGCCTACAAAATGGATCAGCATGAGCAAACTCAGGAGAACAAAGGGAAGCTGGGGAGGAGAGGTAGAAACTAAACAGGAAAAGCAGAAGAAAATGCTTACATTTGAGATCTTATATATTACTTTAATATTCTTCTTCTTTTTTATTACTTTTTTCCACAACATATATAGAAAAGTTAAAATGCAACTTTATCAGATGAGATGGGAGAAAGATATCAGAAGAAAATCCAAAAGCATGGTTCTCTCTCTCTCTCTCTCAACACCAAAAAGAAACCAAATGTAAGACACTAGGGCACATAAAAGAGCTTCAGGAAAACCTGTAACAGAAAATCGGGCAGAATTTGCTCTCCTCTGTTGCGCCAATGCATGCACAATAGCATCCTCAACCTTAACAAGAACCGGCCATAAGTTTCATATTGTAAACAGGTAAATCATAAAAAGTACACGCTTATAATCAACTTCCAAAACTGGGTATTTGGACTAAGAAAACATAAGGTAAGAAGCAAATACCTTTAGGAACGCAAGCTCCTTTAAACCCATTTCAACTGATAGCATACTCTCAATATTTCCTTCTCCATTTAGATCATTGAAATCTTGAACAATCCAGCTCCTTTTCTCAATATCATCGCCACCTGATATCAGACACCAACAACAGTAAAGTAAGCCCGCATATTGTTTGTGTTTGACAGGACTCAGGAAAACTTGCCTAATGATTGCTTTCATATCTTTAAAATTGCTCTCACCATGAAAATTTTAATACACTTATGAAAAAATTACCATGCAGACTCTTTTATCTAGCTCAGCTGTCAGCTTTTAGAGGGAAGCAAATGCTTGGGAAGGGAACAAAAAATGGAACAATGAAAAATTTGCACATTTGGCCAATAAAATTAGAAGACCACACAAATATTTCTTGTCGAATACCTAATAAACGTGTGCACTTATGACTAGTCTCATAATCACAGATGCGCAGGACAAAAAGGAGTCAAAAAGAAGGAACTCTTCATTATTTCACTTGAAGATGATGATTATAGGCCTGTGATCCTTAACCTACGATTACTTGCCTTTGTCCCAGCATTGCTCCTTAGCTTTTTGCCCAGCAGAGACAACAACCTCAAACGGAAGTGGCGCTAAAGATGACCAGTATTCATACTTTGACACTGCAATATCAGCACAGATACCTACGTAGAACCACGCTAAATAAGTGAAAACAGTAGCCAAAATCAGATGAAATTGTACAAATTCTCTAAAATGGCCCTCATTAAATAATGGTAAGTTACCACACAAAAATCTCAGGTTTGGTCTCACTTAAAGTTGCATCCATTTATTTACCTACAAATACTCCCCTTTACCGCCGAATCTGTTATTTAACCCTCAAGTTAATCAGTCAAAGACGTTAATAAACCTTTATACTTGCAAAGCTATACAAGCTGCAGAAGCCAATGAAAATATTTAGCCAAAAAACCTAACAGTCAGAGTAACTAAATTAAGGGTCAGGGCGTAGATTGTAGATTCTAGAAATAGGAGAAGTGTAGGTTAGAATAAACCTGAGAGGGTCCCTGTAAATTACCCTTGAAAATTTAATGGCCGGCCAAATCAGAGCGCATTGTTTTACCTTTCAGAGAAGGAAACTTTGAAAATAACAAGATATTGTGTCTTAAGTTTGCTATCTTACTCTCAAATAATCATTTTATACTGAACATATGTGAGAATCAGCTAAAATGCTCATGAACTTAATAAAAATAACTACAGTAGGTCCTGCCAAGTACCATATTTTGCAGCTAAGCCCCAATAGCGAGCTAACCAACACCGTTTAAGAACAACTTCTTCCTGAAATCCAAATACATAATTAATTAATCTCCAAATGATCACTTACATATGCTCTGAAGCTTGAGATAATGCCAGCCAACATACCATCTCTTTTTGCGTCAATAACATTCTCTGTGTCATTGAACGAAGAGCCTTCACTTCAGACTCAGCACCATGAAGCTGTTGCCCTACAGCTGCTGCCTCATCTTTAGCATTCTAATTGAAATGAAAAATAAAAGCATGAGCAAAATGATTACTTAAACATAGACTACTGTGAAGAGGCAAAACATTAGCTGGGGACTTTCTTTATTGGTGCACAGGAGCACGAGCACGCACACCCATGTACATATATGTACGTAAGCACGCATGCATGTACTAAACATAGTTGATTAATTAAGACTGCAGACCATAATAATTACAGCCAAAAATCTTTATATGTAATATTCACTAATTCAGAATACATGATAGGACTCACCTCAACTTCAGATCGAAGAGAAACAATCTCCTTATCCACCCCATTACTTTGTTTGGCATTCTTAAGAGCAGCCTAGGAAACAAAACAAACATAAGAATATTATATTTTAACTACTCCTAATATTAATTTTGTTTCAAGAGTTGCAAATCAAAAGGTCTCCCTCAATAAGGTTACAGGTTCTAGTAACTTAAAAAAGGAAAAGAGGAAAGTAAGGGGGCGATTTGGCAGGGCTTAACAAGCTGAAGCCAATTGCTTAAGCGGGGCTCTTCAGACCTGTCCCCACATAAAATTACAAAGTTACCCTTTATCTAGAATTTCAGTGAGAGTGGCATTTCTGTAATTATTTGTTAATATTTTCTGTTCTATTTATTGACACGCGTGCGTCTATTAACCAAATAGATTCAGAAATTTGCTTCTTTACTACCAAATGCGCTCTAAAAACATAAACAGCTAAGCACCTCTCTTTGTCGTAGTGCAGCCTCCTTCCTGCAGAGTGTGATGGAAAGTGTCGTAAAAGGTTCTTAAATAGAGGAAATGCTATCAAGATAGCTAATACTAGTATTAGATTGCTGGATATCAACTACCTGCTCAGCAGCTTAGCTTCCAATGATACACCTTCCCCAAGTCCAGCAACCTGGAAACTCAGAAAATTACCAAAGACAGTAAGTCAGTTTCTGGAAGCTGGTCCTTAGACTCTAGCTAAGTTGGTTAAAGCTCTAAGAAAACAAGGTGGAGGTTTTGAGTTCAACTCCTACCTCCACCATCCTTTGCTGTTTATTAAAAAAAAAAAAAAAAATCTGGAAATTATCAAAACTCACCAAAGAGAACATGTTAAGACTTTTCTTCATCATTGATTCTTTCAAAATAGATTACAAATCAGCATTAGCCAAAGCATCGAATTTAATACGACCTTAACAAGCATCGAACAGAACATGACAGCAAGTGCAAAGGACAGAACAAACAGCGCAAGCATAATTAAAGCCCATACAAATAAGATATTCTCCAGAATTTTTATCTCATATAGATGTCTAATGATCATTTATTTTCGAGTTTCACTGGGGACAAGAAAAGAGAGTATCATATGAGGAAAACAAGAGTGGACCTGAGGACTCGCTAAGGTAGCCGCTAAGCTATTTAGACATGAACTATAGTGAAGCAAAATGAAAACCTGTTTTTCCAGCTCTCTAATTCTAGCCTCTGTTTCTTTGCATCGTTCTTCCTCGCTTCTGAGCTGCAAGTTACAGTGTAGTATTATATAACAAAAGGTTAACAAACAAAAACTAGACACGAAATTTTATGGGTAACAATTTATGTTACCTTTTCAAGAATATTTTCATTTTCTTCTTGCAACATGTCGAGCTGTACAAGGAATTGCCATCAGTTTCTTAACAGTTTCCAAAATTGCAAAGTAAAGATACCATCATGTCCTCATAGTCTCAAGATAAGAATGGCTGTTTGTACATCAACATAATGAAACTTGATTGCTGAGTTAACCATACTTCATCACGAAGTGCAGAAGCCTCATGCCCGTCTCCATTGGTTTTTACGTTAGAGTTTAAAGTTTCAGATGAGAATCTGCAGTTCACAAAACCCAAACTTCATCATTTTGTTCAAAGATAAGACAAGCTCCAAGAGCATGTTTGCAAACCAAAAGTATCTATAAATTCATTATTAATAGTTTATAATTTTAATATGTATGCTTCAGCGTCAATAAATAAACTCTCAAAAGTCATTTAATAATCATCATACTGAACCTTAACCCTAACCATGGTCGGTGGCATGAAGTTGACAATGTCAATCAATTGTCCAAAATTAGCTAACATTAAAAATTCATGCAAAAAGTATAGTGGTGTATTTACAAACACTAATTGAACATACTCCGTATTTTGAAAAACAAACCAAATGTCCAAATTTTAGTAGTTTGGAATTTCTTAACCAGAAGCTTACTGACGTACTCAATATTCTAACATCTGTGTACCTTTTATCGTTTGATCGACTTTTAGGAGGCTCTAATGGTGGTAAAGAAACAGCAGTCCTCAGTGATGTCTTAGTAGGCGGCGGCACTGGTGCTGCTGAACGGACACCGGACCTTCCAGTTGATGTGGAGCGAACTGATGACATTTCCTCAGCAGTGCTCCGAGCTAACTGATCATAGACACATGAAGCAGCTAATTCAGTATTCATACAAGCAATTGACAAGTAGAGGTAACTTAATGTACGAAAAATCAGGCCAAAATACGCATATATGTGGAAGTCGATCTGATCTGTGATTAAGAATATTACCGCTGGAGAAGGAGATCTACCAATCCTCGTCACATTCACTGTAGTCTTAGCAGCACCGACACTGCCATTACCAGATGCAGGGGCAGCATTTCTGGAAAATGAGAGCGGAGGAGGAACACTGTAACGGAAGCCTAGGTCGTCAGCTTCATCGTCGTCGTCGTCGTCGTCGGTGGTCTGCGAGGCCATGACCTGCGCAAGGCGCTGAGCGGCGGCTTTCGCGGCGAAGTTCTGAGTCCGCTTGACGTTGGAAATGCCGGTGGCGGAGGTAGAGCGGGAGTGGTGGGAGCGGCCGGGAGAGAATGCCGGCGATCCCGGAGCGGTGGCGCCGGATTCGCTGCTCCATTTCCGCGAATAAACCGGTGAATCGGTTCGAATCTTATCCATGAGTGGAGCTGGAATCAAGTAGCAGATGTGAGGTTTTGTGGTGCAATTGCAAATGTAGCGGCACAGGCCTAGATCTTCGTGCTGGAGAAGAAAGCAGGTGGACTGAAAGTTGAAGAGCTTCCCTTTCGCGTATGGCGGAGCAGAAGAAATGGGCCGGGATTTCTTTTTTTCTTTTTGATAACAGATTTTTTTTTTTTTTCCTTTTTACGCTTCCTCATTTTCATTTCTTTTACTTTTGGTTTTTATTTTATTTAAAATCATTTCCCCCTAAATTTTAACTATATTCAATTCAATTTAGTGGCAATTTAACTTCAGTTTATTTATTTTTTCGTTCTAGAAAACTTAAAAACTATTTTGTTGTATTCCATGTTCTGTATGTTACTTTTCTAATGAGTTACGATTATAGCGGCTATATATCTCGTCTCATTATATTTTCCATCCTATCTTTATATCTCGTCTCATTATAACAGAGTTTTAGAATTTTATCCTTACCTTTATTTTTTAGTTTAGTGTTAAGTTAAAGGGACATGAAGTGAAGATCTTGTGTTCATCCACTATTCCAATGTATCAAAAAAAAAAACTATGTCAATATGAACTGAGTCACTAACCTAGTAGTTAAGCTCCTAAAGACATAAAGTTAAGATCTTAGGTTCAAGTTTCAAATCTTCAATTCTTAATGTGTCAATAAAAAAAAATTATGTCAATATTCCTTCATAAAAGTGTTATATACTGGTTCGGCCTCGCTTTGGACACCGTTATCTTGGATCCCTCCAAAGTTGGTGATAGATGATCCGCTCGAACTCTCCAGGGTCCGATCTTCCATGCATCGCCACCGTTGGGGCTGCCCTATTTATCAGTGCTCTCAGAGTCGGTTTTCCACGTCGGTGCTTTGTAGTCAGTTGCTACTCAGGATCTGATCTTGTTCTGCTCCAGCGATCGCGTTTCCCCTCTGGTTCTCGATTTAGATTTTTTATTTAGGAGGCTCTCTCATTCGTCGGAGTGATGTCTCGTATGTGTCTCGGTCGTTTATCGTTAACCGGCGGTGATCGATGGGACACTCTGTGTGGGAGGATGGTTGGCGTCTGGCTCTGTTCGGGTTTATAGTGGAGATCTTTGGGCGCTCATTTGTTTGGTGTTCTGGTCAAGTGGGGTTTCCGCTTGTCTCGTCCTGCAGTGCCGTTACGGGTGGTGGGGGACGAGCTAATCATGTTTATTGGCCTTCTTGCACGCACATGGCCAAGGAAGAAGCCTCGAGTGTCTGAGGTGTTGTTAGTTGTGGCAAAGCATGGTTTGCTGGGTTCGGAGGATTCCAAGCCCGGTTGCGAGTAGTTGCATCGCTCTTTGGCCGGGTTGGTGAGAGGGCTACCTGCTTTGTCAGCTTTGCTTATCCGACCCTCTGTTTCGGTTATGTTTCTATTATTTCCAGTCTGCAGGTTTCGTGTTGTTATTTTCTGTGCGGGTGAACTTCTGGCGTACTATGGGTTGGTCTTGGACGGGTTTTAGCTTTCCTTCTTCGTACTGCTGCGACGTGTCAACACTATTATGCTTAAGTGAAGCCTTTTGAAGTGTTAAAGGCGAGATTGAGGATAATTATAAATCTGTCGTGGCTCTTCAGTACACCATAACCATTTGTTTAGCGTTACTAAAGGCTCCTTTCTACCGTCTCGGTGGTCCCTCGACTGTCTGATGTTTCATTTTTTAAACATTTATAGTCTTGTTATTTTTCTTTTTGCTCGCTTGTTATTTAGGTTGCTACACTTGTTATTTGGTTGGTTTTATTCTCTCTTTAAGGATAAAATTAGTTTTCCCAGATAATAATAAAAAAAAAAGTTGTCCGCCATAAAACTTAACCATTATTCTTGTTTCATAAATTTACTTTGTTAATCGGTTATTGATAATTATCACAAACAATATACTACTCCCTCTGTCTCCAAGATTGAAGGGTGTGACTCCGCCGAGAGGCGGATATAAGAATTTTGTATATATTTATCTATTTATTTTTTGATTGAAAGTGTATAAAAATAATAATAATAATAAAGTAAAAATAATTTAATAACTTTGAGAGAATTTTTCTTATAAAAAAAATAATAATCAATTATTCTAAGATGATCCAAAAAGAAAATGTCTGCAATTTTTAGAGACCGAGAGAGATGGATGAAGTAGTTGGGAAGGTAAGTGTTGATGATGACGGATGATGATCATAAACCATGAATATCGGTGCGTATTTTTAGGGTTCGTTTGGTTTTCAGGATAAAAAATGATGGATTTGGATAATTAAAATAGGATAGGATATGATGATTTAAGATAGGATAAGAGAGAATTAAATTTTATCTAAACTCATGTTTAGCATTGAATGCACAACTTTACACAATTTGACGGAAATCATGAACACCAATAAATTCACTACAGTGATTAAAGTGTAACTTTTTAAAGTTTTAGTATTTTTTTATTTTTTAAAAATTCAAGGATCAAATTGTAATTTTTTTTAAGTTGAAGGACCATTTTGTTTTTTTTTTAAGTTTGAGGACTATGTTGTTATTTATTTTTTCACTTATCTCAACCTTCACTTTCTTATCCATCACTATATTGGTGGGATAAATTTTTACACTACATGAGGAATTAAAACTTTAGATGAGATAAAGTTTATCTTTATTCTTGGTTGGTTCAAATGAAGAATAATGATGAATTATGAGATAAACTAATGTTTATCCTTCTTAATACTGCGATTCAAAAATACCCTTAATGAGGAATTTGGATATTTTGGAAGTATTTAAAAAATTGAGTTGATGTTTATGAAATAAAAATTTAAGAAAAAAATTGATTTGATGGTTTATTAATAGAATTATATATATTGAGAAGAAGACACCCCCTCATCTTATCATTTACTATAATAAGTTTTAAAATTATATCAAATATATTAAAAAATAAGAACATAGATTAAAGTTTTAAGATAAATGTTATTAAGATTTGGTAAATGAAGACAGTAAAGATTATGAGATTATAGATTAAACATAAAAAAACCGATAACACCAAAACATCATCGGATTTGACTTCTCTGCATTGACAATAAGAAGCTGTAAGATTTATGATATATTTAATAATATATTAATATTAAATAATATATTAATTAAAGTAATTAAATATAATTAATACATTAATTACACTCTAAATCTCACATTTTCCCTCCTGTCAATGCAGTGAAGCCAAATCCCAAAACATCTACACAATCCCCTCCATCTCAAATATATTCGAGTCTGTTGTATTTAACTCAAACTGTTGATAAGAACTTCTTACTATTTTTTTCAAAAAGAAATTGTATTTAAGGAACATAAATATTAAATTATCATTTATATGTAAATTAAAATTTTGTTTTTTTTTTATACATTGGAGGTAAAGGTTTGGGATTATTGAGACTCGAATACGAGATCTCCACTCCACCTCATGTTTTATAAACTTAATCACTAGACTAAATGCTCAGAATTATAAATTAAAGTTTTTTATATAAAAAGAAATTGAATTTAACAAAAAGGTATATATTAAACGTTGAAATAATGTAAAATGAAAAGAACATGAGAAAAATACCGCTTTTACTAATGATGTTTGCTTAAGAGTTAGAGATCACTTTTTACCACTATTTCGAAAAAGGCTTTATTTTTGTCATCAATGTTCCTTTTTGGAACACATTTTGCCACCAAATATTGATCTACTGATTTTGTTAACGGTGAGAATATTCTTATTTCGTAATAGAGTTTCACATGAGATTTATGTCACTATTTTAATAAATAATTAGGCTATAAACTTTTAAAAATAAATAAATTATACAAAATATGCAATAAAATTAATAAAGGATTTTCATGATGACGATAAATCAATATAATTTTTTTTTTATTTTTATTATTGATAGTGAATGGTTATTCATTCAATGACAAACAGCCTTAGGTTGGACAAACAAACAAAACAGAGATAGATTCCTTGTAGCTACTAATGCTCTTAACAAGATATGAGCAAAACCCGACATATAGTCCCTCAAGACTAATGATGTAAGAGTTTCCAAGCTTAAAAGTAAACACAATGTTCCAAATAAAAAATTCATACAAAGAACATAAACGAGACTTAAATAGACATAAGCACATACACAACATAAGATGCAACTCTTCCGATAGATTTGTTGATTGTAGAGTCTTCCAAAAATCCATAAGGTTTGCATCAAGCTTCTGTCCGATATATGTTATAGAGATCAAGACTAGCGACCTCCTCCACTGAAACCACGCTAAGCGGGTCCGAAAGAGCATGTTCCCTGCAAAGAAGCTTGGAAAGCAAGTACAACCCCCACATCCAACGAAAATGAATCTCATCCAAGGTCAACAACACACCATTATCCATTGAGGAACCTGAGTCCTTACTAAAACACGAATAGTTAGGCCGGACTATAAAACTCAACCATTCGTTACCTGGAAGCTCACGGAGTCAGGCAGGGAGCATTGTCGCTCCCTGCCGTTTCCTGCATCACCTCTGGAACACCATTGTTGTGGACCTTCACCTAGGCACTTTGGCGACCACCCTCTCCATTTGGCAGCACAATATCCAACTCGCACCAAACCAAACCAACCCAATAATACCAATAAACATCATCCCAAGATACCCACCAAATCAACCGTACATGCACAAAACCCAAAAAATTCACAAATTCATACCAAATAGCCCTACTGCCATTAGATAAAACTGCCCCTACCTGCGCACACTGAGACAACCCAGGGATTGACAACGGAGCAAGTCTCATGGTAGACCCACAGGTAACCCAGATCCGGATAATCATTGGCTGGCCAACGATAGGAGACACCATAGCAGACACCTCACTCCTTCCCACTAAGAAGGCAAGAGCAAAGGCCCACGCCTCCAGAATCGGTGAGTGTACAGTAACGCCAATCGGCCCGGTTCTTGAAGCCAACACCGCGCTATTAGTTTGAGGAGGGGAGCGCCGGTCGCCAGACCCTTCAGTGCGTCGTCGCACGACCTCCACACGTCCACCATCGGAGAACCCGAAGGGGATCGACGCCAGAGGACGGAAGCGAGCCCAGAAGCTCCAACATCGATGGTGCCTGGAAGAGCAAAGCAACGACGACCATCCTCAGAGCGAAGCAAAAGCAGACGCAGAAAACCCGAGCTCGCCGCCTAGAAGGCCTAGATGTTCATCGTCAGAAGCAGAGCGGCGGCGGCGCCGCTGGGGAGAAAACCTAGAGAGAAAGCCCATGAATGTTTTTTGAACAATAAAATGTATCCATCTCAATACAAAACATTTTAAGTGCATGATTAACAAATTTCAACTTGCTCATGTTCGCAAAGTTATAATTCTAATATTTAGTAAATAACATAATTCAAAGAATTAAGATAAAATATTCAAACTCTATAATTATTAGTAAAAGTTATAGAATGAATAATAATATTAATTCTAATAATATAATGTAGAATTAAAAGAAGAAATTCAAAATCAAATTTCGACGGAATTCCAAGGCTCGTGTGAAACACAATTTATTTAAAACAGACTCGCGCCCTCTAGTACAAGTGTTTAAGGTTTGATGAATGTCTATCTCAAAGGATACAACGAAATACGTAAAATAAAGTTGCACAAAACTTCCCATATTGAGAAACTTGAATGAATAACCAATTAAACATCAAAAAATCAAATGCAAAAATAATTTTGTAAGAAAAGACGTTGAAAGTTTTTGTACCGAAGAAATATGTAAAGGAATGAAGAATATGCATGATCGATATGCCCTTTTATAATAGTAGAGAGAGGTCTAGTCATAAAAGATATCATAATGCATCATTAAACTAACTATAAACTTTCATCTTAAACCTCGTAAACCACCTTACTTATATGATAGTAAAACCTCCCTACAAATGGTTATAGCCATGGTTATAACATCACTACTAATAACCAATAACCCTCAAACTAAATGGTGAGAACACTCACAATTTATCATTCATATAATTTACACCATTTTTCAACATAAATAATCCCTAAATTTGTACTCCCTTTATCCCCTTTTCAGATGCACATTTTTTATCTTTTTATTTGTGTTTGACTTAAATTTTTATTAAAAAAAATTGTTAACAAATTGTTAAAAAACATATTTAAAAACTATAGATATTCATTTATCATTTATATATAAATTACTATTAAACTTTATGTATTAAAACATTGAAGAAGAAAGATCGCTAAAATAAATTACTCCATATGGAGTACTTTACCTTTGTAAACTTATTTAACGCTGCGATGTCAAAGCGGAAGATAACGCACGTAGTCTTGTTCGCGAAGATCTCAAGGAGACCTGAAAGATGGATGCCCACCGACCTGGGTCTACCAAGGTACACTAATTTTTGTTCATCTTCTTCTTTGTTTCTCCATTTCAACAATTAATATTGATGCCAAAACTACTATGGTTTCGTTTCAATGGAAGTTCAAAATTGCACTTTGCCAACTGAGAGTGTGTCACGACAAGGACCAGAATCTGGTTACTGCCAGGAATATGATCAAGGTTGCTGCTCATCACCACGGAGCAAGACTCGTCGTTTTACCGGTAATTTTAACTTTTTACATCATTTTCCTGTTTTTTGTTTCATTTTTACATTTGATTCAACATTATATATGGAATCTAATACCCAAATGAGTAAACTTATGGTGGGCTTAACTCAAAAAAAGTTGGTAATTTTTGGAAAATAGAGAGAAATTTTGACTTTAAAACTGTTGAGAAATTTCAGTATTCTTAAATCTTCCTGGAGCTTAATCAAACTTTATCATCTTTGCTGGGAGAAAGGGTGTACTATATATATATATATTCAAAATCTGATCTAGCAATGTTGGTTTCATTTTACAACAGGAGATGTGGAACTGCCCTTATTCTGATGAGTACTTTCACAAGTTTGCTGAGGATTTTGGTGCCAATGGATCTTGCATGTCATTTACTTTGTTATCAGAAGCTGCTTCAAGTTATGGAATCACTATTGTTGGTGGGTCTATGCCTGAAAGGGAAGCTGGCCAGTTGTTTAATACCTGCTGCGTTTTTGGACCTGATGGGAAGCTCATGGCTAAGCATAGGAAGGTCAGCAAAGTCTATAAGCTGTTGATCAATGAAATTTCCATTTGGTAATATATTACATATCTGTAGCCACCTTTTAATTCAATCTTAGACTTAGGCCATAAATCTGCACACTAGAAGCAAGTTCAGTACATATAGCTGCAAAAGCCACAGCTTTCAGATCAGCTCTGTCCATGACCAGATCCTGCATTCCAAGTTGCAAGGATTCTGTACATGATTCTAAGTTGCTCAAATATGAATGAGAAATTATATAATGTTATTTTTCTTTTCTGTTATGTCCTGTAGATGCATCTTTTTGATTGTGACATTCCAGGGGAATTCTATCTCAAAGAATCTGATAGTTTGAGTGCTGGTGATAAACTCAGTATTGTGGATACAGGTAAGAATGTGGTTTGAGATGATCATGCAAGGCTAAATCATTACTTCTTTGTATATATGCACTCAGATCATTTAAGGGACAATTTAAAATGCGCTGTTCAGTGTTGCTACATGACCTTGAGAATGTAATCCACTTTTACCATTTCAGATGTGTAGCTTTGATTAGTTAACTAATACTACCATGAACTTGATGCTACCAACTTTTTTTTTCCATAATGTTGAAATGCAGATGTCGGTCGAATTGGGGTTGGGATTTGTCATGACATTCGTTTTCCTGAACTTGCCATCCTTTATAGAGAAAGAGGTTTGTACGTATTGCTAATATGAAAGCATCACCCACTACACACACACACACAAACACATGTGACAGGTAAAAATGATTGTAGGCAATATGAATTCTAGTGCAGGTGTAGAGCTAATTTGCTATCCAGGAGCATTTAACATGAGCACAGGCGAATCAGCTTGGGAACTCGTTCAGCGTGCTAGGTGATAATTAATTAAGCTTAATCTTCATCATTAGTGTGCATCTGTGTGTTATTCATAGTTCTGAGTTCTGGATTAGTTACTGTTTGACTTTTTCAGGGCTGTTGATAACCAGGTAAGTCATTCTTTGGCTGTCTTGTGCAGAATGGCTCATGTTGTGCAACTGATAATGTAAGTATGTTTGTGTTTGTGTGCTAGTTGTTTGTTGCTACATGTTCACCTTCCCACAATTCCAGTGGTGGTTCCTATCAGATATGGGGGCACTCTACTGTTGTTTCACCCGTATGGTGTTTTTGCTCAGTTATTCTACAAACTAGTATAAACTTGTAGCTAATTGCTTCAAATCACACAGTCTGGTGAAATAATTGCTACTGCGGGTGAGGAAGATACTGTGGTGGTTGCTGAGGTTGACCTTTCTGAACTAAAAATCCAGAGGTGGGTATTTGTAAATTTTGGTAAAAGTATGATATGGTAAATAATCTTCTAAAAGATCTGTAACTTGGTCATGAAAGTTTGATATGTTATTTATGAATACCATTCTTTTTTCAGGGAGAGAATCCCGATAGAGAAACAGAGAAGAAGCGACATTTATCGGTTGGTTGGCGTCCAAGGCAAGCCGCTAGACTAGTAGCATTAGCTGTATGCACTTCAAAATATCCCAGACTACTGAAGGGTGTTGGATAGGCCTGGAACTAGTTTTTATCCAAAATAAATAGAATGGATCTTAATGTAGATGACAAAACTTTATAAATTTTTGGATATTAATGTAAAGAGAAAGGACCCAAATACCACTAATCTCAACTCAAAGCTATCTTTTTGTCATTTTCCCTTTTTCGGGTCCTTTTTCATCCTTTTTAATGGATTCTATTTATCATTAAAATTGTTAATGAAAGGAATATTCTCGGAATACGGATTATATCTTAATGCAAAATTTGATCACAATTTTTTTTAAAATGAATAAACATTAATCTTAAATTTGAACAATTACAAGATTGGAAGTAGTCTAGAGTCTACCCTCTGGCGATTATTTTCGGCAGTGATTTCCGGAAAATCCCAACTTGTCGGCAGTGATTTCCGGAAAACCCCAACTTGTCGGCAGTGATTTCCGGAAAATCCCAACTTGTCAGAGGAATACATATACCTCCAACCGTTTGTGCGGGAGAAGATGGAGTAGTCCAAGGATCTGTTCGTGGCGGCGTACAAAGGGTTCCACATCGACGGTTGCGAGGCGTCGGTGCAGGCCAAGTACTGCAAGACGTAGGGAAAGCAGTGGTGGGATCAGGAGGAGTTTAAGGATCTGGACGTCGTGCAGTACCGACGGCTTAGATAGGTCCGACAGAGGCACACCATTTACAACTATTGTACTGATAAAAAATGATTCCCGACTATCCCACCGAAGTGCAAGAGAGATCGACAGTTAGTTATTTTGTCTCACGGCCTTGATGTGTGTATGTTAATTCTCATGTATTGATGTTTAAATTAACGACAAACGTAAGGTATATTAACTAAAGGAAAATTGGTCATTTTATCATTAATGTATGCAGGTTTGATACATTTTGCCACCAAAGTTTTTTTTGGGTGAAATTGCCACTAAAATTTGGGAAATCGGGGTAAATTTGGGACTTTCGTTAAATTTTTGACGGATTCCGTTAAATTTTTTGGATTAATATTTTATTCATCTTAAAAGTAAGAGGATCATTTTGTATTTTTTAAAAGTTGATGGACTATGTTGTAAATAATATTTTTGTCAGTCCAACGGATATCCACGACCTACTCTACTATACGTGGATCACAAAACTGACTGACTCGTTCCATAGTAGAGCGATTCGGTAAATATGGTCATCTCTACGAGGGATCATAGTATATGAAGTCTAAAATTTAAGAATTAAATTGTCAAGTTTATAATTTTTAAGATGAAAACAAAATATTAATCCAAAAAAATTTAACGAATCCCGTCAAAAATTTAATAGAAATGACAAATTTATCCTATTTTTCAAACTTTGTGACAATTTGATGACTCATTTTTCCAATTAATTAATTATATTTTGACGTAGGCATTTTCTTGGAATACTGTATGGGCTGAAAGCCCAGAAGGCAGAAGCCCGGTCCACTCCACCCAGCAGCTAGTAGCGGCGTGTCCAATACATTAAACGAATTAGGGTTTCCTGCCATTTTCTTCTCTATAAAATTGGCAGAAAGCGCCATAGCTCATCATATTCAGAGCGATTGATTT